>JBBPBX010001788.1:23005-87553 GCA_038048925.1 Garcialebias charrua | reverse complement strand
TGTTTATATTGTATTGTTACCCATAAACATATCAAGGCTCAAATTTGTGGATAAATGTTAAATATTTCAAATTCTACATACATATATATACTGTAGTCATGCCTAATAATTACGTTTCTGACCTTTTTCCAACAGGATCATAGGGATTGTTGACACAGTGGGGCTGAAGCTGGTCGTTGGAAAAACAGCCGAGACTCTGCTGTCTCCGTCTCTGTCTCTGTCTGTGAAACCGGCCGACGGCACGAACTTTCAAGCGGCATCTTTTTCCATCTCAGACCCAAGTACTGTACTGGTGAGACAATTAGTATGCAGAACTAATTCTAATTAAGGCGAAACATCAGAATCTGTTCACAAGATCTAACAGAGTACAGCCTGTTCTGTTTTATTTACAGAAGCTCCAATCAAATTTTTAGGACTCACCATGTGGTTTATCCTCATGTGATTAGTTCAGATCTTTGGACAATGGGGTCTGTGGAGAGCTTATAAACAATTAATGTCTTTGAATGACTTCTGTTTAGAGAAACTGTTTAATTCTGACCGGATTTACTAGCCAAGACCAATATGGATCGTTGCCGATTCGAATTTCATAGAAGTTCAAGCAAACTCTTTTGGACCTTGTCAATATTATATTTCCTTTTCACCTTTGGTACTTTATTTTGTACCCTTATTGCATACTTTAGTATATATATTGTGAGTCGAATCAGTTCTTCTTTTCCTGAACATTTCATTACATTGTTGACCTTTTGTTAACCTGCGTACGGCAAATAAATAAAGTAAATAAGCTAAACAAACTCTGCTTAAAAATCTCAGTAAACACAATCATTTTTACATTACATGAATATGCTGGAAGAAAAATGTCAACTGGAAGTAACCCAGGCTGTAGCTATAGCCAATAGAGCCACTACTTGGACTTTAAAAATACAAATAAAAATAATTATAGAAAGTAAAATTGACAACACTGTAAAAGTTTATAAAATAGCATGAACTGCTATAACATTTTTGACACTTGCGCTGATTTGAAATCAACAACAGTCCACTTTGTCCTGGCCCAGCTCGGACTAGCCGTTGGCTCGTCAATCCAGTCAGACTTAAACTCTTATTTCTCCAAACTGATGCTGTTCAAAAATACGGAGCCCCCGAGGGGACATGGGGGAATTTTTTTCTTTGCGTTCCCTCGCAAAACTTTTGCGTGCGCACGCTAAAGGTTTGCGTGCGCACGCTAAACCTAACCTTTTACGTTTGCACGCTAAAGGTTTGCGTGCGCACGCTAAAGGTTTGCATGTGCACGCAAACCTATTGCGAGGGAACGCAAAAAAAAAAAAATTCCCCCATGTCCCCTCGGGGTCTCCGTACAAACAGCTATCTACAGCCGGTAAGATATTAATTAATGATAACCTTACCACAGAACCTCACATCAAATGATCTTTTTTTAACATTGAATTAGAAGAAAGAAGAAAAGTGTTTTATGCATCTAAAGTGGATAAAAGTCTAAAACTAACTCATAAACATGCTTAAAAAATTGTACTAAATTATATGAATAGTTTTCATTTTTTGCAAGAAAAAAATGTGTTGTTTGTTGTAAAGTAAAGCCCAAGTTTAATGTGAACCACTCAGTGAGACGCTGTTGAAAGGTTTTAAAATTTGAGTGTAATTTACTCTGAAATTCGATGATAATAATAATAATAATGAATTCAATTTATACCGCACTTTTCGTTAATAAAAATCTCAAAGTGCACAATGAACAAAGCAAAAATCAAATAAAACAAGTGATAAAATCAAGTAAAATCAATAATAATATCAACTAAGATCAAAGATAAAATCATGTGGAGGCAGAATAGGCTTGCTTAAAAAGAAAAGTCTTTAAGCCGTTTTTAAAGTCAACCAGTGACTGTGGAGCTCTCAGGCAGTCAGGGAGGGAGTTCCATAGGCGGGGGGCAGCCACACAGAATGCCCTGTCTCCCATGGTCCTTAATTTGGTTCGTGGAATGTGAAGTAGATTACTGTTCTGTGATCGTAGAGACCGGGTGGATGAATATGGTGCAAGAATGTCCTTTAGATAGTCAGGTGAAGTTCCGTGTAAGCATTGATGTGTAATGAGAGCAGTTTTGTACTGAATTCTGTAGGTGACAGGAAGCCAATGAAGGTTATGGAGAATGGGTGTAATATGTTCAAATTTACGAACTCTCAACAGAATCCTTGCTGCACAGTTTTGAATATATTGAAGTTTCTGAAGGTATTTACCAGGGATTCCAATAAACAGGGAGTTGCAGTAGTCGAGCCACTCAAGGCTGGATGTCTTTGTGTCGCAGGTCCGCGGAGGTCCGAGGCTGACGAGAAGCGCGACCACAGTCTCCTCCACCCCCCTGGGCTCCATCACGCTGCCCTCCACCATCACTCAGGATCTGACCCCTGAAGAGAAGAACCTGGTCTCCAGACTCCAGTTCAACTTCTACCACCAGAGCACGGTGTTCCAGGTTTACAGACGTTACCATCACCGCGGTGAACCAACAAGGTGGGGAAAGACGAGCCGTTTAGTGATCTGTTGTCTCTGAATGACCCCGCAGGACCGCTCACTGGGGGAGCGTAAACTCATCAGCGGGATCCTAGGAGCGAGCGTGGCCAATCTGTCAATCAACGGACTGAAAGAGCCTGTTGTGTTTCAGCTGAGCAACTCCGAACCCAAACCTGTGAGTCCCGAACCAGAAAACACCCGTCATCCATTTAAACCTGTATGCTGATCTGTAAATGTTTTCCAAACTGCAGGCGAACTATGTTGCAGCCTGTGTTTTCTGGGACTACACAATGAACGGTGAGTTCGTTGGTGTTTTTTGAGAAATGAATGAACCCATTTGAACAGTTAGATGAAAGGATATGGCTGAGCTGTGTTTTCTGTCTGCAGGTAATTCAGGAGGTTGGAGTCCAGATGGCTGCTCCGTCCGAAACAGCACCGACAACGAGACGATTTGCAGCTGCAACCATTTAACCAGTTTTGCTATTCTGCTGGTAAAAAGACGACTGTTGTGATTTTAATGTGTGGTATATTTAAAAAAGGGACATTTCATGAACCTCCATTTGTTTGCAGGACCTCTCCAGACAGCCTGTCATCAGTCAGGTTCAGGCCACCATCCTCACATTCATCACATATATCGGCTGCGGGGTTTCGGCCGTCTTCCTGTCTATAACGCTCCTCACTTACCTGGCCTTCGAGTGAGTCATCCACCGTTCTGTCTCGTCGCCCACTGCCATGTTTGTTTGGCTGTTAGCAAAATATCTCAAGAGGCAGCTGGTGGATTTGTCTGGAAACTCTTGTATCTAAAATGGATAAACTTCTCAGTTTCATCCCAGCTTATTGACCGTAGCAAATCCAAAATGTCCATAATTCAGGCAATTTTGCAAATATTAAGTCAAAGTTTGATGATAGTTTTAGACTTAACTTCAACAGAGTGCAATAATAATAATAATAATTAATTCAATTTATAACGCACTTTTCATTACTGAAAATCTCAAAGTGCTACACATATATTGAATGCTACACACATTCATAAACCGGTGGCGGCAGACTACCATGCAAGGTGCTTTCCAGTCCTACCGGGAGCAACTCAGGGTTAAGTGTCTTGCCCAAGGACACAACGACACATGGTGCGGGTCCCGGGAGTCGAACCGCCAACTTTCCGATCGGGAGACGACTGCCATTACCACTACGCCACGGCCGCCCATGTAAAACTGTGGAATGCAATGCTAACAGAGGTTTAATTTTGTTTTATGTCACCCCTTGCAGGAAGTTGCGTAAAGACATCCCTTCCAAAATTCTCATTGAGCTGTGCTTCGCCCTGCTGCTGCTCAACCTGGTCTTCCTGGTGGACGCGTGGCTGGCTCTTTATACGGACGCCGTGGGCCTTTGCATTTCCACCGCCTGGTTCCTTCACTACTTCCTGCTGGTGGTGTTCACCTGGATGGGGCTGGAGGGGGTCCACATGTACATGGCCATAGTGAAAGTCTTCAACAACTACACACAGCACTACATGCTGAAGTTCTCCCTGGTGGGCTGGGGGGTCCCGATGCTCGTGGTCATCATCGTCATAGCGATTGACAAAAACAACTACGGCCTTGTGTCTTATGGGAAGTTCGCAGACGGCACCAGTGACGACTTGTAAGTTCCTCGAGAGCTCACCTTGCAACAGTTGTTTTGATTTTATAACTAGCAGCATGTAACTCATACGAAAGGAAAGTCAAACTAACCGAGTGGCTCTTCTTCCTTCTTGGTTTTCGCAGCTGCTGGCTGAAAAACGACGTTGCCTTCTATGTTGCCGTTGTGGCCTATTTCTGCGTCATCTTCGTCTTCAACTTCATCATGTTCGTCGTCGTCTTGGTTCAGCTGCATCGGGTCAAAAAGCAGAATCCTCACAACGTGAAGAGCCGCATGAGTGTGCAGGATGTGCGCAGTGTGTTAGGGATAACCGTCCTCCTGGGCCTCACCTGGGGCTTTGCCTTCTTTGCCTGGGGGCCTGTTAACCTGGCGTTCATGTACCTCTTTGCCATCTTCAACTCCCTGCAAGGTGAGTGGACATTTCTAACAGTGTTCGTTTACACCCAAGCAGGATCGAGCATCAAAGTCAAAAGTCAAAGTCAACTTTATTGTCAGATCTGCAATATGTACTGTACAGGACATACACAGGACCGAAATTGCGTTTCTCTCAGTCCCTCGGTGCAACAGTAAACATCTAAACATTGAAACACTGAAACATATAATAATTGACATAAGCATAAAATAGTAAAACTAACACTGTCCTGAGTTTTTTGCATAGTGGTATAAGAGTATGAAAATTTACACCAACTCTAAAACTAAAACATTAAACATTTAATGAACATAATACTGTCCTGAGTTTTTGCATACTAGTATAAAAAAAAGAGTATAAAAAGTATAACTAAAATAAACTAAAGGTGTCTAGCATTGACATTTGCATGTGACCCTAAGCAAGTTTTCCCGTAAAAATTAGGCTTATTTGTAAGTTAAGTGTATAAAAATGAGCTAAACAAATACTAGCTATAGTTCCTAATACAGGTAATATTTAATATTTAAATGCAATATTTAGAAAAAGCAGTGGTTTTGACTGTACTGTGCAATACAATGTAAAAATCAATTAGCAGATCTAAAACAATGTTGACCAAAGAGCTTCACAAACAGGAAAAAAATGACAATAAGTTAAAAGATCAGACATTTAAAAAACATAATAGTCACACTACGAACATGCGATGGAACTCAAACTGATCTTGCATCAGTGTAAACCTGTGAGCTCTACTGGTCAGACTCTGCAGAACAAATATCAAGAGGCAGCTTGTCCCAGAGACTGGGGGCTGCCACTGCAACAGACCAATGTCCTCTGTTTCAATAAATAATGGCTGCTAAGCCATGTAAAACTTTAAAAGTACGTAAGTAAAATGATCTTAAAATCAGTACAGCCAGCGTACATCTATTAAAACAGGGCGGACGTGGTCCATCCTTCTGGTACCTGCTAAAAGATGAGCAGCAGAGTTCTGGACTAGCTGCAGGCGATGGACAGCCGATTGTTCATTACCAACATATGAAGAGCTGCAGTAGTCCAGTCTAGTGGAGATGATGAGGTTTGAGGTCTTTTGAGGAAGATTTTGTTTGGACTACGAACAATGTCACTATTACAGCCAAGAATTCCCAAAGAGCCTGAAAAAAAAAGTACCAGCATTTGGCTAAATTCATGTCATTCCAAAACTTCTATCCATCAAACGGTGATCAGATGGACAGATCTCAGCCAGTGGTGTAGTCTACAGTTTTGTACTGGGTATACTGTGCTTAGAAACCGAAGTACACCTGTTAGTACAATAAAATTGTCAATTTATTTAGAATTTTAAGTATAATGAACATTAAAAAAAATCTCAGATGCTTATATTTGAATAAATGTACAACAATTGGCTTTAAATTAAAAACATTTTATAGATTTTATAAAACAGTATCAAAGCAAAACATGTTCAAATATTAAGTAGTAGGTACTGAGAAACAGGTTGAACCAACCCAATGGGTCTATAAAATGTTTCAGATGTGTTGACAATGACACAAGCCCAATAGGTCACATATCATTGGGCACTAATTTCCAAGCTTTTCTAGTGGGAATACTCTGTATACACGTATCGTGTGGACTAGTCCACTGGTCTCAACCCATCACAGGAACACGGAGACAAACAACCATTCACTCTCTCACCTAGGGGAAATTTAGAGTTACCAATCAGCCTAACATGCATGTTTTTGGTCTGTGGGAGGAAACCAGCGTACCTGAAGAGAACTCACACATGCACGGGGAGAACATGCAAACTCCACCCAGAAAGGCCCCTGGCTGGGGATCGATCGACCTTGTTGCAGAGAAGACTGTCCCAAACACACCGCCCTGTCCCAATTTTTATTTTATATTTACATGAGTTCCATAGGCAGCACGGTGGCACAACTGGTAGAGCTGCTGCCTCTCAGCGAGCAGGTCCCTGGTTCAAATTCCGGTCCGGGGGCCTTTCTGGGTGGAGTTTGCATGTTCTCTCCGTGCATGCGTGGGTTTTCTCCAGGTATTCCGGTTTCCTCCCACAGACCAAAAACATGCATGTTAGACTGATTGGTGACTCTAAATTGTCCCTAGGTGTGAGAGAGAGAGTGAATGGTTGTTTGTCTCTATGTGGCCCTGTGATGGACTTGCGACCCGTCCAGGGTGTACCCCGCCCCTCGCACAGTGATTGCTGGACATGGGCACTGGCGACCCCCGTGACCCAAAAGTGGAAGAAGCGGGTAAAGATAATGGATGGATGCATGGGTTCCATAGGCAGCACGGTGGTGAAGTGGTAGAGCTGCTGCTTCTCAGTAAGCAGTTCACCCTGGTTCAAATCTCGGCCAGTTGGAGTTTGCATGTTCTCTCTGTGCATGCGTGGGTTTCCTCCAGGTACTCCGGTTTCCTCCCACAGACCAAAAACATGCATGTTAGGCTGATTGGCAACTCTAAATCAGGGGTCACCAAACTTTTCGAAACTGAGAGCTACTTCGTGGTTAAGGAGTCATACAAAAGGCACCAGTTTGATAAACTCTTCGGAAATAACAAAGCGTAAATTGAAAAAAATGTATAATAAACATATTTTTAAGATAGACATTTTAAAATATATATAAATACAAAAAAAAGAACTGAATAAAATGAAAATTTAAATGCAGCTAAGTAGTGGGTTGTGCCATTTTTAGAACAGGTCCGCGGGCACCTCAAATGGTCCTTGGGGGCGACCAGGTGCCCGCGGGCACCATGTTGGTGACCCCTGCTCTAAATTGTCCCTAGGTGTGAGAGAGAGTGAATTGCTGTATGTCTCTGTGTCCCTGTGATGGACTGGAGACCTGTCCAGGGTGTCCCCTGCTTCTCACACTGTGATGGCTGGACATGAACACCAGTGAGCTCAAAAGGAAGAAGCCAGTAAAGATAATGGATGGATTCCCTCTGCCATTGTTTAAACTGTTTTCCAGAGCATAACGTGTTTATATGGCATACTATATGTACAAAGTATATACAGTATATATATATATATATATATATATTATTTTTTTTTTTGTGCTTTGTAGGTTTCTTTATCTTTGTGTTCCACTGCGCGGTGAAGGACAGCGTGAGGAAGCAGTGGAGAACCTACCTGTGCTGTGGCCAAATGAGACTGGCAGAAAACTCAGGTTAGATGCCTCATAACTCCCTGACCTCCTCACATAGTTTGATCCACTTCAAGGTGCTCCTTCAGAGTAAAAGCCTACAAAAACAATCAATTGATCTTCTTGCGTCTTTCAGACTGGAGTCGCACTGCAACACAGAAAACTGCGAGGAGGTCCCGGCCTTCCGTTAACTCCTCGCAGATCAACTCTTCGCCCAACACCTCCACTTACCTCGTCAGCACTCCTTCAGATGCGCCAAACAACATCAGTAAGTGTGGACTTTTATTATTGTAACACATGAAATTGATACATCATTTGATGTGTGGTCCTGTGGAAAGGTTATGAACAAATAATATCTTACCTGCTGTAGATAGTCTGGTCGTGGTCCCAAAGGGCTATCAACCTAAAACATATTTGAGTGTTCATTTACAAATATCTATGTCATAAATGTCCACAAGTTTAGGTGAATACTAATTTATAAACTTGCTGTAAATTTTGCAAGTACAAATAGCAGCAGTAGCAGCTAGCTGTAGCCGTTCTGATGCAGTCTGTAGCACTTTCAGCAGGGATGTTTAATTATTTCAGCTGTAATAACTGTTTTAATGTTCATAAAGAAGTATTGACGAAAACCACTGAGATTTCTTCAAGTCGGAGTTGTTTTGAGATGGATTCACTTTGGTTCTGGTCTTACTGGGACTAGCCACTCATCACTAATCTATCTTTCGCTAAACTGAAGCCATGCAAAGAGCTACAACAGGTCAGATGTTAGTTTAAAAATTTTCCACAAAAAATAAATACACTTCCAGAGATCTAAACAACAGCCATTTTGTCACCTTCCATAATATCCCAGGCAGCAGAGACTCATTAAAGCCATCTGTGTTGCATTTACAAACTCCATTAGAAATGATAAACGTGGTGCATTGCAGGTAGTCCATTTGATGACAGAACCATCACAGCTGATGAAGATCCGAGCATGGATGTGGTGCTGAACGAGATCAACAGGCAGTACAGAAACCAGCGAGCGACCTGATACAAACAACTAAAATCTGTGTAAATATTGTAAATCAGAGGATCTGTTTATATATACAGTATATGATATTTATTATTTAACTGACTTTTAATAAAGCGCAGAAAACTTGGTTCAGTGTCTGTATTATCCGCTCATTCTCAATCAGTTCATCTGGACAGTTTCTTTTTAGCAGAAACGTTTCACCCTCACTCCAGAGGGCTTCCTCAGTCAGAGTAGTCCAAAGCACACTGAAGTTAACCCACCAAGTAAGCAACTTATGTGGACCAACCAGTTTGCTGTAGCCAAGATGGTTTCTGGGGGCGTGTCCCTCGTCGACTCCTCCCAGGCAGGCAGACATGTCCAAAGTGGTTCAAGACAAGAAAGTTAATTCTCAATAGTCCAGGTATCAAATCCGCTCATTCTCAATCAGTTCATCTGGACAGTTTCTTTTTAGCAGAAACGTTTCACCCTCACTCCAGAGGGCTTCCTCAGTCAGAGTAGTCCAAAGCACACTGAAGTTAACCCACCAAGTAAGCAACTTATGTGGACCAACCAGTTTGCTGTAGCCAAGATGGTTTCTGGGGGCGTGTCCCTCGTCGACTCCTCCCAGGCAGGCAGACATGTCCAAAGTGGTTCAAGACAAGAAAGTTAATTCTCAATAGTCCAGGTATCAAATCCGCTCATTCTCAATCAGTTCATCTGGACAGTTTCTTTTTAGCAGAAACGTTTCACCCTCACTCCAGAGGGCTTCCTCAGTCAGAGTAGTCCAAAGCACACTGAAGTTAACCCACCAAGTAAGCAACTTATGTGGACCAACCAGTTTGCTGTAGCCAAGATGGTTTCTGGGGGCGTGTCCCTCGTCGACTCCTCCCAGGCAGGCAGACATGTCCAAAGTGGTTCAAGACAAGAAAGTTAATTCTCAATAGTCCAGGTATCAAATCCGCTCATTCTCAATCAGTTCATCTGGACAGTTTCTTTTTAGCAGAAACGTTTCACCCTCACTCCAGAGGGCTTCCTCAGTCAGAGTAGTCCAAAGCACACTGAAGTTAACCCACCAAGTAAGCAACTTATGTGGACCAACCAGTTTGCTGTAGATGGACTGGAGACCTGTCCAGGGTCGGGGGGGAGACTTCCAATAGGCTCCGCCTATTGGAAGTCTCCCCCCCGCGCGTCAGCGCCCACTGAAAACCTTTTAGTCCACGCCCACCTACCGGATGGGCCCACCCCTCGGGTCGATAAAACCCCTCGACCGGGGTGAATCTATCTCCAAATATAGCTAATTCATTCAGCCATTTGGATACAGCGTGGCCCAATAGCCAAAGGGCTCCGCTAACTACTCATAGAATCTGGGGTTACGGTACGTAACCAACGTTCTAGTGTCGTAGTTAGCTCCGCCCTTTGGCTCCGCCTATTGGAATAAAGGGCGTAGCAGGAAATAGTCCATGCCACGCTGGATCCCACCAATGAGGAGCATCTGCTCTCCCATTTCCAATAAGCACGTCCTTCCTCATGTAAGAGGAAAGGCAGGTGGTGGGCTGGAGGAAGGCCTGCAGGCCTTTAAACACCCTCCAGACGTGCTCTGCTGCTGTGCAGCAAGCCACAACACTGAAAGATATTGTTGTTGTTGTGTTTTTTTTTTTTTTTTTTTGCACATAGTCAAGGAGAGGAACACTCCCTGAGTTGAAACAAAATTAGTGCAAAGTCAACTGTTGCATGAACTATGTACAGAGGAACAGTTAACATTAGGAGGTGCACTCCCACTACTTATCCAGGACTCCCAGAACTGAATGAGTCATCGAAAAAGTAGAAATATCCCGTAGATAAAAACGGGTAAAAGAACAGGACGAGCTCCAAGCTGCGGCCTGACAGATGTCGCTGACCGACACCAAGCTGCGGCCTGACAGATGTCGCTGACCGACATCCCACCGTGCAGAGCTGCAGACGAAGCCATAGCTCGTGTCGAATGAGCTCGCAGAGACGCAGGAGGCTCCTTCCCCTCAGCTTTGTAGGCCTCTGATATGGCTTCACACAGCCAGTGAGAGAGGCGCTGAGAGGACAGAGCACGACCCGCTGAGTTGTCCCTAAAATGGACAAACAAACTTTGAGAGCGGCGTACACTCGTTGTGCGTGCCAGATAAGCTCTGAGAGCCCTAATTGGGCACAGCATGTGTGACCTGGCTTCCTCCTCTGAAGCATGAGGAGGGAGATGGAAACCACTCAGAGTTATTGTCCGAGATCTAAAACTGCTGGTGAGCGACTTTGGGATAAAAGCCGGATTGGGCCTCAAAGTCGCTGAGCTGCCATCGGGTTTAATTTGTAAACAGGAGGGAGCTACGGAGAGTGCACAGAGGTCACTCACCCTCTTCGCCGACGTAAGTGCCAGCAAAAGAGCAGTTTTCACGGACAAAAACTTAATTGACACCTCCTCTAAGGGTTCAAAGGGGGCTTTGGTTAAAGCGCCCAGAACCAGTGCTAGATCCCACTGAGGAGTGATGTCACGCTTCAAGGGTCTAAGGCGTCTAACGCCCCTCAGGAAACGTTTCATCAGAAAGTGATTGAACAACGTCCCGTTAGCAAAACCCTCGTGGCATGATGAAATGGCCGCCGCGTACACTTTTATCGTGCTAAAGGCTAGCTTTCTCTCCAACAGCAGTTGCAGAAAAGCCAGGACAGAGCCAATGTCACATGTTGTGGCCTCGATGCCTCTGTCTCCGCACCACCGCTGAAAAGCCGCCCACTTAGACGCGTAAAGCGTGGTTGTGGCTGGTGCGCGGGCGTCCTGAATCGTCCGGACCACGGCTGGGGTGAGGCCTAAGTTCGTTAGTCGGCACCGCTCAGCTTCCAGGCCCAAAGGCGTTGGCCTATTTCTGGGAAATGCCTGATCGCCCCTCCCGCTTGGAGGAGAGCATCCTCCCTCCACGGCAGCTGTAGGGGGTTGTCCACTACCAGCTGTTGCAGGTCCGGGAACCAGGGTGCATAATTGCGCTCTGGAGCCACCAGGATGAGAGATAGTTTCTCTTCCCGAACTCGTTCTAGCACTCTTGGAATGAGAGGGACTGGTGGAAAAGCGTAAAGCTTCTTTTCTGGCCACCATCTGAGCGCAAAAGCGTCCACCCCCAGAGGGGGGTCGTCCTTTGGGTTCAGTGAGCACCAGAGTGCACATTTCCTGTTGCTTCGGGCTGCAAAAAGGTCTATTTCTGCACGACCGAATCTGGCCCAAATCTGATTTATTAAGTCCGAGTGGAGAGACCAGTCTCCCTGACGTGGTCCCCCTCTCGACATGATGTCCGCTCCCACGTTCAGCACTCCTGGGATGTAGACTGCTCTCAAAGAGAGCAGGTTCTGTTGGGCCCACAGGAGAAGCCGCCTGGCCACGCGCAGCAGCTGAGCTGAGCGAGACCCACCCTGGCGATTTATGTACGCTGCTGCCACCTGGTTGTCGGTGTGCACCAGTACATGTTGCTGCTGAACTAGTAGAATAAAATGTTCTAAAACCTTCTGGACTGTCATCAGCTCCAGAACGTTTATGTGGAGGTGGGTGTGGCTCGGCCACTCCCCTCCCACCGATTGGGAAAGGCACGTCCCCCCCCATCCCATCAGAGACGCGTCTGTGAAAACTGGGATGTGAGACGTAGGTGTGATCATGGAGACACCCTCCCTCAGGATGTGGGTGTTTCCCCAGAAACGCAGGTCTGGACCCACGGATGGTGGAACCAGCACCATCCTGCGTTTTTGGTGCACTGGGTCCACGCGCAGGTTGGTAAACCAACGCTGGGTCGTTCTCATGTGTAACAAACCTAAATTTAATACCACATGAGCAGCTGCCATCAGGCCCAGAAGGCGCATCACTGCTGCCGCCGTCACCACCTTCCCTGGTTGGACGCGCTTCAGCTGTGCTGTCAGGTCGGCTGCCCTCTGCTCTGACAGGCGTGCTCTCATCGAGCGTGAATCCAGTTCTACCCCCAGGTAAACAATGGATTGTGCTGGGATTACTGAACTTTTCATCCAGTTTACAGCAAATCCCAGGTCCAGTAGGTGTTCTGCTAGAACCCTGGTCTGGACTACTGCTTCCTCTCGCGACCTGCTTAAAAGAAGCAGGTCGTCCAGATAAAACAGGATCCGCATCCCTGCTGAGCGAAGTGGGCGTATCGCTGCTTCCACACACTTTGAAAAAGTTCTGGGAGCCAACGAGTAGCCGAAAACGAGCCTTTTGAACTCGAACTGGTTCCCCTGGAAGGAAAACCTCAGGTATTTCCTGTGATGTGGGATGATACTCACGTGCCAGTAAGCATCCTTCAGATCGAGGGATGTGAACCAGTCTCCCTTGTGCACATTCCTCAGCAGCTGTTTTATGGTGAGCATGTGAAAACCTCTCACTAGAATCGATCTGTTGAAAATCGACAGATCTAGGACTGGTCTCGCCCCTCCCTTTTTCTTGGGCACGAGAAAATACCGGGAGTAGAACCCTTTGTTCTGGTCTCCTTCTGCCACCTTGGAAATCACTCCCTTCGACAGCATTTCTTGAATTTCTGACAGTAGGGAGGCGTTTTGATTTTTGTCTGACAATACTGTTTCCAGTATTCCCTTGAAAGGTGGGGGTTTTGCAGCAAACTGGAGTGCATAACCCTTTCTTATGATTTTTGACAGCCACCTGTCTAAACTGCATTTTTGCTGCCACTGCTGGTATCTTCTGCCCAGTGGCAGCGCGAGATCTTGCTGTCTCGAGCGCATCATGTGCGTCAGCCAGTCGATGGGGCCTCCCTCCGTTACCATGGTAACCCACGGGGGCCCCGCCCGAAAAGGGGCGGCCCGATGCGTCAGAGGCGTGACGTGACATTGCGTCCGACGTCAACGCGCTCGCTGACCCGGGGAGCGCTCGCTCTGTTGAAGCGGTGCTCCCGTTGGACGCCGTTCGTCTTTTGGCGGGCGGTGTTTGGTTAGATTGAGTGGCTTTTCTTTTCTTACCTCGATCGGAGCTTTGCAGAGAGGTGGCGCCACTCATGTACGTGGAACGCCAGTTAAACGTTTGCTGAGGCGTAGCCCCGGCCGCCTGAGCGTGAGCCGGGCTCGCGTCACGTGACGTGCCATTAAGCAGTGCGCTGTGGGATTGACCCCGCGTCGACTGCGTGACACGAGGTGTAGCCAACATGGCGTCAAACATGGCGTCTGGTTGTTTAGCTAGCTTTTTGTGACCCCTGCCGGGTAGCCTCGTGGTTGTACCGGCGTCGTTTATTTTTAGCAGCGGACGGGTTTCATTACCCGGTTCAGTGTTAAAATTAGCGAGTTCACCAAGCATGGAACATTTTTTAATTGTTACCTTGTTTGAGTTCTCTTTAGTCGAGGTTAGCTTTTCTGTGGTGGGAAGCATGTGTAGTCGTGCGGCTGAAGGGTTATACGGCCCGACAGACAAGCCCGAAGCATGAGAGAAAACATTATTCGAAACATTTTGCTCTTTATTGATTTTACACACACTTCCCGCAACGAGTCATCTCTGCTGAGGCGGTCGGCTGTAGGGGTTTTGCTTCTGGCCGCCTCGGGCCTGGTAGCCCCCCCGGCCTTGGTAGCCGCCTCGGCCCTGGTAGCCGCCTCGGCCCTGGTAGCCGCGGCCTCGTGGAGCGTGTTGCTCACCGTCCCACGGTCGCTGCTGCTGCTGCTTCTGCTGCTTCTGTTTGAAAGCCGGCTGCTGTGGGTTTCGCGGTCCCGCCGCAGACGATGGCTGTTTCTGGTCCCGGCGGTCTTTTCCCCCGTCTGGTTGTCGCGATGGTTGGTGTGTGGAGATGAAGCTCCTCACCGTCTCAGCGACTTCTTCTTTCTTTTTGCACTTGTCCACAAGTTCATTCAGGTTCGAGCCAAAAAGTTCCTCAGAGGACACGGGTCCTTCTAGGAGCTCTTTCTGTAGCTTGTCGGGCATGGATGGTGCGTGTCTCAGCCACGTGGTTCTGTGCACCATCTGCATTGCAATCCCCACGCGCGCCCAACACACCGTGGAAGCGGCGCTGAGGTTCAGGATGACGTCTGCCGCCTTTCCCACCACGCTCGCCAAATCCTCGGGCAGTCTCGGGTCTTGCGCCAGCTTGGAGATCTGATAGGCGAGGAGAGCTGTGTTGTTGCTAGCTGCCCCCGCCTGGGCTGCTAGCTGGTGTGCGCGGTCGGTTATTTGAAGTACCGTCTGGTCGTGGCGCCCGGCGGGAATGGGCCTGTGGTCCACCCTGGCGGATTTTGCCCCGAACACTCCAGAGAGGCTCTGTTCCAAAGGGGGCACCCTTGGGAAGGCCTTGTCTGTGAAGCCCTCGACCCTCGTGATTCCCGTGAAAGCGGTCACTGGGGCCTTGAACTTTGCTGGGTCCTCTGCCGCTTTGTCCCTGAGCTCTGTCACCGCCGGGAAACGAGGCCAGACTGGGTCTGGGCGTCGTTGCGACGTGGTGCCATACCTCAAGCCCGCCAGGTCGTTCTGCCTGGGCGGTGAAGGGGTAGGGACCGACAGTCCCTTCAGCTCGGCCGCCCCGTGTATGATTGCGGGCAGGTCGTGCATTAGGGAGCTCGTTTCTGAGAGAGAGGGGTCTGGCCGGCGGGGCTGGGAGGGGACCTCCGAGCATTCGCTCATGTGGTCCTCGTCCGAGGCCTCGCTCTCTAAGAGGATGGGAACTGCTTCTTGAGCGCCGTTCGCTTCCCCCGGGGCTGTGACCACCTCGAGGTCGACCAGTTTGTCCAGTGGTGTCCGGTCCCGGAGAGCCCATTCGTCTTCGCCGATTGGGCTGAACAGTTCTGCCCGTCTTTCCCTCTCGCCGCTTGGTAGCTTGGCGCAGGAGGAGCAGTCGTTGTCCAGGACCGCGTGTTCGGCTCCCAGGCATCCTTCGCAGATGTCGTGGTCGTCGAAGCTTAAAATTAATCCGGAGCACTCTGGACAGGTCTTTGCCATCTTGAGTATCTTGATGGAAAAAATGATGATAATTCTAAAAAAATTTTGCTAAGGTTCTCATTCGGGGTGAATGAAGAAGAGATAGATTCACCCCGGTCGAGGGGTTTTATCGACCCGAGGGGTGGGCCCATCCGGTAGGTGGGCGTGGACTAAAAGGTTTTCAGTGGGCGCTGACGCGCGGGGGGGGAGACTTCCAATAGGCGGAGCCAAAGGGCGAAGCTAACTACGACACTAGAACCGAACATAAGTGCACTCCCCGTGTAAACGGCATTATTGAGTTTAACCTTTTCCTCGTCATTGATTTGGACAGATGGTCCCTTTTTGCACGTGTTAAAAGCAAGTTTCTGGAAATTCAACGGGAGGTTGGCTTAAAACACATCATCCAAATCCATAAACATGTTGCTTCGGTGTATAAGTCGCATCTATTGTGCGTCAACGCTGACAACCCGGAAATGTGGGCCGGTGTTGTGCAGACAATCGATTGGCTGCCAAACGGCGGTCGTGGGAGCGTGCACAGGACTTTAACAAGTATTTTATTTTTTCTTCTTCTTTCGGCTTCTCCCTTTGTCAGGGGTCACCACAGCGAACTAGTCGCACCAAGACTTGGCAATTGTCTTTACACCAGATGCCCTTCCTGACACAACCACAGACCACCGAGCTACCACAGCCCTCTGTGTGGAGTAGAGTGCTGCTATCTAGGGTGCCCGGGGGAGCAGATGGTGTGGGTTAAGGGCCTTGCTCAAGGGCCCAGAGTGGGGTAGATGAGGGTGGAGACAGGTGTGACCGCTTCACTTTTCCCACCCACATTTTTGTTGTTGTTGGTGGGGCCTGAACCGACGATCTTCCGATCACAAGCTCACCTTCTTAACCTCTGCGCCACCCACTCCCACTTAAAACGTATTTTAACAAGTATTTAAAACTTTTAAAAAAAAATTTGTTTGCTCAACATTATAGTAAAGTAAAACTATAGTCTCAGTTGAAATTGTCCTTAATAAATGCACTTTGATAGTCAAATCAGCTTCATTTCGCCTGCGTGGCACAAATGAAATGCAGCTGATTTGACATTTGCTCCAAGAGTTCTGGAGCGAGACGGTGGTGGCTTGGTATGGCAAGTCAGGTGTCACATTAATACCCACTTTTTACCAATTAATGAGACACTTGACTTGCCATATTACTCGACGACACTCTAGTGGCTGCTAATGGTAATGGTTAATATTTTTCACGCCAGAGTGAATGAAATCGTCAGCTCTCAGCCAAAAATTGGATTATAAATGTGGGAGGGAAAATGTATATTTGTCGCTTTGGTGTATAAGTCGCAGGACTTGCAAATGTATGCGAAAGATGCAACATATGTGGTGAAAAATATGGTAACAGATCAGAACTTGATTTCAGCATGTAGCTTAACCGGATTCCAAAAAAGTTGGGACACTAAACAAATTGT
Source organism: Garcialebias charrua (assembly GCA_038048925.1). Lineage (NCBI taxonomy): Eukaryota > Metazoa > Chordata > Actinopteri > Cyprinodontiformes > Rivulidae > Garcialebias > Garcialebias charrua. The sequence goes on along the minus strand of JBBPBX010001788.1, from coordinate 70,494 downwards.
GAATAAAAACTGAATGCAATGATGTGGAGATGCCAACATCTAATATTTTATTCAGAATAGAACACAAATCACAGATCAAAAGTTTAAACTGAGAGAATGTATCATTTTAAGGGAAAAATATGTTGTTTCAAAATTTCATGGCGTCAACAAATCCCAAAAAAGTTGGGACAAGTCCATTTTTACCACTGTGTGGCATCCCCCCTTCTTCTTACAACACTCAACAGACGTCTGGGGACAGAGGAGACCAGTTTCTCAAGTTTAGAAATAGGAATGCTCTCCCATTCATGTCTAATACAGGCCTCTAACTGTTCAATCGTCTTGGGCCTTCTTTGTTGCACCTTCCTCTTTATGATGCACCAAATGTTCTCTATAGGTGAAAGATCTGGACTGCAGGCTGGACATTTCAGTACCCGGATCCTTCTCCTACGTAGCCATGATGTTGTGATTGCTGCAGAATGTGGTCTGGCATTATCTTGTTGAAAAATGCAGGGTCTTCCCTGAAAGAGATGACGTCTAGATGGGAGCATATGTTGTTCTAGAACCTGAACATAGTTCTCTGCATTAATGGTGCCTTTCCAGACATGCAAGCTGCCCATGCCACAAGCGCTCATGCAACCCCATACCATCAGTGATGCAGGCTTCTGAACGGAGCGTTGATAACAACTTGGGCTATCCTTGTCCTCTCTGGTCCGGATGACATGGCGTCCCAGTGTTCCATAAAGAACTTCAAATCGTGACTCATCTGACCACAGAACAGTCTTCCATTTTGCCACACTCCATTTTAAATGACCCCTGGCCCAGTGCAAACGTCTGAGCTTGTGGAGCTTGCTTAGAAATGGCTTCCTCTTTGCACTGTAGAGTTTCAGCTGGCAACGGCGGATGGCACGGTGGATTGTGTTCACTGACAATGCTTTCTGGAAGTATTCCTGAGCCCATTCTGTTATTTCCTTGACAGTGGCATTCCTGTTTGAGGTGCAGTGACGTTTAAGGGCCCGGAGATCACGAGCATCCAGTAGAGTTTTACGGCCTTGACCCTTACGCACAGCGATTGTTCCAGATTCTCTGAATCTTTTGATGATGTTATGCACGGTTGATGATGATAACTTAAGTCTTTGCTATTTTACGCTGGGTAACACCATTCTGGTATTGCTGCACTATCTTTCTGTGCAACAATGGTGGAATTGGTGATCCTCTTACCATCTTGGCTTCTGAGAGACACTGACACTCTGAGAAGCTCTTTTTATACCCAATCATGTTGTCAATTGACCTAATTAGTGTTAATTGGTCTTCCAGCTGTTCGTTATATGCTCAATTTCCTTTTTCCAGCCACTTATTGCTACTTGTCCCAACTTTTTTGGGATTTGTTGACACTGAAATTTTGAATCAACATATTTTTCCTTTAAAATGTTACATTTACTCAGATTAAACTTTTGATCTGTCATCTATGTTCTATTATGAATAAAATATTGACATTTGCCATCTCCACATCATTGCATTCAGTTTTTATTCACAATTTGTTTAGTGTCCCAACTTTTTTGGAATCCAGTTTGTTTCATTGATGCCATAATCCCAACACATTTTTTTTTTTTTTTTTTCCATTTATAGATGGCCTCCCTTCACACCTTATAGCCATCCTCTCACTCCAATATTTTTTTATTATTATTATTATTATTTTATTTTTTTTTTATTTTTTTTTTTTTAATAGAGAAAGAAAGAAAAGAGAAAGTGAGACAACAAAACAAAACAAAACAACAAAACAACAATTGTCCACAGAAAGAGCACAAGGCAAACACACCAAACCTCCGTCCACAATCCTGCAAAGCACATGACAGAACACAACAACGAAACATACAAGCATAAAGACTGATAATATTCATGACCTTGCAAATATTTCTATAAATACACATACCCATACCTACAAATATATATACAATATACATACATATATATTTATATTCATTTATATACCCATCTACATACATCTACTATACATCCCTGCATCCATTTGTGTGTGGTTGTGAGCATGCATAAGTGAATGAGGTTCCTCCAATAGAACATTTAGTAGCGACTGTGAAGCATCAGAGACCCGTCCCCCCAAAGCCCGAGACAGACGAAGGGGCGATCAAAGCCCAAGACCCCAGGAAGGACCCCGAGCCCAGAGTCCCCAGGACCACCCGAACAGGACGAGCCACTCGTCCACTCCCCAGATCCGACCAAGTGGAAGAACCGGACGAACCCCACCAGGGACCACACACAATGACCCCCCGGGGTCAACAGCGACAATACACAGGCCCCCGCCGGAGCCCGCTGCACCGACGTAGCCCCAGGGCCGGTCACCGAGGCTCGGGCACCGGGGACGCCCATCCCTCAGGTCCAGACCTGACAGGACCAGAGGACCCGAGCCCCACCAGGCAGCCACCAGGCCGAGCTGACAAACGCCCAAGCGCCCAGCCCCAGATAGTGAGGGCCCCAAGCACGCCCGTAGGCAGAGGAACACCCACCAGGGGGCCACGTGGCAGGAGCGCGACACTGGGTAGCCTCAGAAGTATCAGAGAGGGGGCAGTCCAAGTCCCAGCCTGACACTTAAACATTCATACACAGACACACTCATTCAGACCCACCCTCATCCTCACCCTCAGTCACAGAAAGACAAACAATAACGACACGCTCCATTCATAATCCCGATGCACACTCTATACCCCCTAGGTCCAAGACATGTACCTGCTCCCTACATGGGGCAGCCCACATCCAAACCCAGGAGGTAGACCCATTCATTCTGGGGTGGAGAGCAGCAGACGTCCAAGATCCGGCCCACCCCGCGCCCTGCCGACAGGACAGGACAGGACACCCGAGCCCAAGCAGCCCCAGAGGGAGCGCACTGCCAGCCCCGCCCACGGCGAACCCGCAGGCCCCGAACCCCCCCACACCCCAGCACAACCCCTGACGGCCCACCCCCAGAATGTCCGCAAGGCAACCAGGGGGGCAAGAGAAAAATAAATAAATAATATATAAATAAATACATAATAAATAAAATTGAAATTAACAAATCAAGACCCCGACACACACACCCCCGTCCCCAAATGTACTGTTGGTGAGTGTTGTTGTAAAGTGTATTTAAAAAGGAAAGAGAAGGAGCAAAGGCTGGCATTATACCAGTTTCCCCTCCACTCCAACTCTAACCCAGGCCCTAATTGTCTAGATGCATAATGTTGAGTGAGCATAGGCATGGGGGCGAGATTGATGTCATCCCGCCACCCATAGCCATAGTGCTCACTCCATTCCCTATATGTGACTTTTATGAAGATGTTTATGAATGAATGTCTAAAGTGTATATAAAATTGAGTCCCAGGTGCTCTTAACAACAGAGATGTAAAACCATTGCAGCACACCCGAGACCCAAATTCCCTACATGTATTAATTTAAGATGAAGAGGGCGGAGGTGCGTGTTGAGGGATGGGGAGAAAAATAACTGCAGGAACAGTGCTCCCACAGCGAGTCAGCTCCCCCGCTGACCCTGCTTACCCCCCAGCTCGCCAAGGTCCACCCAAGGAGCGAGGTAAAGGAAACACCTCTCCGACCGCCAGGACATTGAGCCAAGACCAGAGAGGGACACGGCCCCGAGGGCCGCCAACAGCAGAACCAACAGCCCACACCCGCCAGGGCCGCCACGACCCCTGCGAACCGCAGTCAGCCCGCCGTCCAAGAGGACACAAAATCCCACATGGACGACACGGCCAAGAGCGCCCGCCCAACCGTCGACAGAGCCAGGAAGCACCAAGAACAGGCCCCAACCGGGGCCCGCACACCGGCCAAGTATAGTCCAAGACCATCATCCAGGACATCCACTTAATCCCCACCCCAGAAGAAATACTATACCCACCCTTCATATTAACAACTTTCAAAACACATAACACATTAGACACCCAGCTGGGTTTGCCCGCTCCCTCCCATTGGCCACCAGTCACGCCCCCAGACACCCACCCCCCAGCATATGAACCCCAACCCACCAGCGAGCCGAGAGCCCCCGGCCAGAGCTGGGCACCAGAGCGCCAGCCAGCCCATAGCCCGGCGACCCGCCGGCTAGAGCCCAAGACCCCCGACCCCCACCAGGCCCAAGCCCGGGGACGACGCGCCCCCCTCTTTCTAATTTTCTAACTAATACAATACACATTACGCTATTTCATATATATATTTTTAACACATTTGTTTTGATCATTTTTTTTAAATGTAAACATTGACTTGGCATTTTTAACTACATTCTCCAAGCCATTCCATAATCTAATTCCCTGGATTGAGGATTGTTGGATTCAAAGATTCCAACTTTCAAAAACGTATAATGCAGCATCTCCTTCATATTCTTCACATTGATGTGAAGGTTGTCCTTGCACCCACTCTCCAGGTGTTCCACCTCTTGCCTGTAGTCCTACCTGGACTCATCATTGTTTTTGATGCATGCCACCACCACTGTATCATCTGCAAACTTTACAATGTAACAGCCTGGATGGCTAGATGCACAATCATATGTGAGCAGCATGAACAGGAGAGGGCTCAGCACACATCCCTGAGGGAAGCCAAGAAGTCTATTTTTCTTGTTGCTGTCTCAAGCCACAGTTCCAACTTGCCTGAAGTCCTTCAGCAGAGTCCCTTTACTCCTCCAAAAAGTCACCTATCACCTGCTTGAATGACTACAGGCCTGTAATGCTCGCCCCACAGTTGAAGGGATTTGAGAGACTGCTCTTCAGGCATATGTTATTAATTTCTCCCACCTTTGAAACAAACCAGTTTGTCTACAGGACTAACAGGTCAACTAAGGATGACATTGCTGTTGCCCAACATGCTGCTATGTCTAGCAACAGGGGAGATAAGCATGTCTTTTCGTCAATGAATTTAGCTTTTCATTTAACACAACCTGCCCTGAAATACCTGTGTGTAAGCTGTCAGTTGGTGTGTGAACACAGCAGAGCTGGTGATGAAGGTCCAGCAGAGACTTTATTTTCTGAGAGTTAGAAACATATATTTATCAAAACTGCTGGTGTATTTCTACATATCACTGCTCTATATATTGTACTGTGTGGTTCTCCAGCTGCATAGCAGCACATATGAAAATACTTCAGGGGATCAGTAAGACTGTCCAGAAGATCAATGGATGCTCTTTAACATCTCTTGAAAAATTGTGCAGCTTCCATTACTTCAGGAAAGTCTTGAACATATAAGACTCTCTCCACACAGGTGACATCATATTCCAACCACTGTCATCAGGAAGGAGGTACAGGAGCATTAAAACATAGACAAATAGACAAAAAAATATTTACCCCACAGCCATCAGGGCATTAAATGACACGTAGCACCTTCAGTGCAATGTAGGTGCAATAATTTCTTCATGTGCAATTGTGTGTTATGCAGTATGATCTTTATTAATATCTTGAAAATATTTTTTCTTCTTAGCTTTTTCATATTTTAGATATATTTTGACATTGTAAGACAAAGTTGTATTTCTTACAATGAAAATAAGGATATTCTGATTCTGATCCAGCAATATGAGAAGAAGCAGGAGAGACAGGTTATTGATTGAACCAGGTAAGGGTAACATTTTTCACAATACAAATACCAAAATTCAGAATCCAAAATTACAAAGGCCAAATGCTTTGCACTTGTTTCATTAGGGTTAAATAACAGACAATATATAAATAATAATAATAAATAATGTAAATAGATCAGCCAAAATATTTACTAGATTTACAAATGCATAAAATTACAAGATGAATGGGACACATAGTTATAATAATAATAATAATAATAATAATTTTATTTAAAAGCGCCTTTCAGGACACCCAAAGACACTTAACAAACACAGTTGAAACATCAGTAGGAACAAATTGAAATATAAAATAAATAAAGAATATAAAATACAAAAGAATATAAAATACATTTAGTAAAGTTAACGATAAGCTAGTCTAAAGAGATGTGTTTTCAGGGCTGTCTTGAACAGAGAAAGGGAGGTGGTGTTTCGAAGGTCTGGCGGTAGAGCGTTCCAGAGGTGAGGGGCAGAGCAGGTGAAGGCCCTGCTCCCCATAGTGGAGAGGCGGGCAGAGGGTACATGGAGATGTAGAATATTACAAACTAGCATCAAAGTAATATTAACAAAGTCACTCTTCTAAAAAACACAATTTTGCTTATTTTCTTAGATTATAAAAATTTATAAACATTCCTAAACATGCATAAATTCATAAATCTGAGTAGGTGAAAAACACAAAGAACAGAATAAATGAGCCAATGTGGGTTATACTACCGTACATGTACTTTGTGTTGAAACATTTTCACTTTGTAATTTAAGATAAAAGTATTTAATGGTTAACTCAAATTTGTACTTTTCACTCTAACCCCATAAAAGGACATACAGGGACAAAGTTCATCCTTTTAATGACTAACAAAAGTTGTAAAAATAAAAAAAAGATATCATGCTGGACAAAATGTTTTGTTTATCAAGAACTAACAGACATTAGATGCACACAATTCTAAATGGTACAGTGGCAATGAAGACACAAAAGAGAGTATCTAAATCTAGTTCTTGCATTTTTTTTTAAACTGTTGTGTTGTTAAAGCCATGAGAATAATAATAATAATAATAATGAATTCAATTTATAACGCACTTTTCATTAATGAAAATCTCAAAGTGCTACAAGGAGCAACAGAATTAAATGACAATAAAACAGACAATAAAACAAATAATAAAACATTTAAAATCAATAACAATATCAGCTAAGATCAAAAGTAGAATCATGAGGAGGTAGAGTATGCTTGGTCGAAAAGAAAGGTCTTCAAGTCGCTCTTAAAGTCAACCACAGACTGTGGGGCTCTTAGACAGTCAGGAAGAGAGTTCCACAGGCGGGGGGCAGCCACACTGAAAGCCCGGTCTCCCATGGTCCTTAATTTGGTTCTCGGAATGTGAAGGAGATTGCTGTTCTGTGACCGCAGCGAACGGGTGGATGAGTATGGAATGAGAATATCCTTCAGATAATCTGGTGAAGTTCCGTGTAAGCATTGATGTGTAATGAGAGCAGTTTTGTACTGAATTCTGTAGGCAACAGGAAGCCAATGAAGGTTATGGAGAATTGGCGTAATATGTTCAAATTTACGAACTCTCAACAAGATCCTTGCTGCACTGTTTTGAATATATTGAAGTTTCTGAAGGTTTTTGCCAGGGATTCCAATAAACAGGGAGTTGCAGTAGTCGAGCCTGGAGGAGACAAAAGCATGGACGAGCTTCTCAGCATCGGAAAAAGTTAGGGATGGGCGAAGTCTGGAGATGTTTCGAAGATGGAAGAAGCAAGTTTTAAACAGATGCTTAATGTGATTCTCAAATGTAAGATTGGAGTCCATTTTTATTCCAAGATTAGTAACAGAGGTGGAGAGGGGGATGTCTTGTCCAGAAAAGGAAAGTCTTGTTATAGGAGATGTTTGTACCTGGTGAGGGGTGCCAATCAGTATGGCCTCAGTCTTGGAGCAGTTTAATTGAAGAAAGTTCTGATTCATCCATGCCCTAATTGCCTCCAGGCAGGCAGAGAGGGCAGTGAGTGAAGATGGAGATGACATGAGAAGATTATTTGTTACCACAAAATATAATCTCTGATGATTAATGATGATGATGATTATATGCTGCTATAGCCTTAGACTGCTGGAGGACAAACTGACCACATTTCGTCACTATACTACTGACTTTACTTACTCTGCTCAACCTGTTTTGTTTTTGTAATTATTTTTTCTAACCTTGACGTGTTTTTGTCTTTCAGGTACACCTGCACCTATATCTGTGTTTGTTTGTCTCTCATTCCTGTCCTCTCAAACCCAGCTGGTCAAAGCAGATGGCCACTTGTCCTGAGCCTGGTTCTGCTGGAGGTTTCTTCCTGTTAAAAGGGAGTTTTTCCTTTCCACTTTTGCCATCGTGCTTACTCAGGATGGGAGAATGCGATGAAGTGAAGATTCAACAAGTCTGCAGATTCCTTAGATAGAAAACTTTACTAGCTGGCTTTTCTATGTATGTGAATGTTTCTTTTCAGTGCACTGAGACAACTTTGTTGTGAACTGGCACTATACAAATAAACTGAATTTAATTGAACTGATTATGACAATGTTTGTAGTTTGTAGACAAGCATGTGCTGTCATGATCTGCTGTTTAATGTTTTTGAACCCACGTGCAGAAAATAGAAATGGCTCACGAATGAAAAATAAACAATGATTTATTTAACAAAACAAAATGATGGCAGTGCAGCAGAGTCACTTACTGAGAGTTGACAGGAGATGAGCAGATCACACATCGTGGAAGGACAAAGCCCCGGTGCCCAAGGAGTGAAAACACAGAGTTTAAATACTGACACAAACGAGACAGTGAGGAGCACCTGGGGTGATTAGAATGAGGATCAGCTGTGAATGATGACACGGACAACAGAGGTGCAGGAAAACAGACAGAACTGTGTCATAACCCCCCCTCCCCTCAAGGGTGGCACCTGACACCCCCAAAGTGGGCCCCCACAAAACTAGGGAGGGTGGGGGGAGGAGACAGGATGGAGGGCACAAGATAGATCCCCAAAAACGAGGCTGACAGATAAGAGCCTGGAAGAAACAGAAAGAGGGGAAACAACATCTATGCCCAAGAGATAAGGCGGGTGGCCGTCCAGCAGGCCAGAGCACGCCAAGCGGGCGGCCGTGAGGCCATCCAGCAGGCCAGAGAATGTCAGGCGGGCAGCCGTGAGGCCATCCAGCAGGCCGTAGAACGTCAGGCGGGCGGCCGTGAGGCTGTCCAGTAGGTCGGAGAACGTTTGGCGCCTAGTCGGCGATGAATCTGTAGTCGACGTTGGTGAATCGTGCGCCGATGAAATGTCATCGGGCGCCGTCGAGGATTCGGCTGCTAAGACGCGCGATGAGACATCGTCGGGCGCTTCAAGGAATCGGGCAATGAAACGTCGTCGGGCGAGTCGGGCGCCGAGTCGGGCGCCAAGACGGGCGTTGAGACAGATGATGAGACGTCTGTAGTCTGCAAGTCGGGTGATGAGACGTCTGCAATCGGCGAGTCGGGTGATGAGACGTCTGTAGTCGGCGAGTCGGGTGATGAGACATCTGCAGTTAGCGAGTCGGGCGATGAGACATCTGCAGTCGGCGAGTCGTGGTCTGCAGTCGGTGAGTCGTGGTCTGCAGCAGCCGAAGAGTTGTCGTTGGTCTCTGCAGCAGGAGAAGGGTCGTCGTCGGTCTCTGCAACAGCCAAAGGGTTGTCATCGGTCTCTGCAGCAGCCGAAGGGTCGCCGTCTGTCTCTGCAGCTGCCAAAGCGTTGTTGTCGGTCTTTGTAGCAGCCGAAGTGTTGTCGTCAGTCACTGCAGCAGCCGAAGGGTCGTCGTCGGTCTCTGCAGCAGCCGAAGGGTCGTTGGTCTCTGCAGCAGCCGATGGGTCATTGGTCTCTGCAGTAGCCGATGGGTCGTCGGTCTCTGCAACCGATGGAGGGTCGATCACTGCAGCCGATGGATCGGTATCTGTAGCCAATGGGTCGGTCTCTGCAGCCATGGGTCGGTCTCTGCAGCTGATGGGTCGGTCTCTGCAGCCGATGGGTCGGTCTCTGAAGCTGATAGGTCGGTCTCTGCAATCGATGAGACCAGAAAAGCAGGGTCAGGTGACGAGAGGTCTTGGGTCCCACGTCGACCTCTCTTTCTGCGACGGCGAGAAGACGAAGCAGCAGAAGGTGGGGGAGTCACGACTTCAAAAGGTGGTGGAGCTGCAGCGACATCTTCGGGAGGATTCACAACTGCAGTAGGTTGAATCAGCAGTTCTGCAGAGATGACCTCATCAGGTTGGCAGGAGTGAGGAGAGTCCTCATCACCTCTTCACAGCTGTACGGACCCAAATACTTTGCCGCTAGAGCTGCCTGCCAGCGTTCCAGCTCCTCCCACGACACCCTCTCCCCATCCTCCAGAAAGCGAGAGCTGGGCTGATTTTCCAGTGGTTAGGTTCCCTCCTCCTCCCGTTGGGCTCAGGGAGGAACAACGGTTTGCCCCTCCTCTCTGATGATTGCTTGGAAAAGCCAGGTGACGAGCGAGGAGGAGATGGACAGCGAAGTGCAACGGCGAGACGAGGTGGAGATGGATGGAGCCGAGAGTTGGTGGTGCCGCCCCTTCTTTGCCGCTTCCTCCTGTTACATTGGCAGCTTGAGCTGAGGGCAGGAGCGCACCAGAGTTTTTCTTCCAGCTCAGCATCATCATCAGACCACTGCAGGTGCGGTGAGCAGTAAAGCAGGGTGAAGGAGGAAGAACCTGGCTTGAAAGCCAGACAATGTCTTTTCCTCCTCCTCAACAAGAAGAGGTGATGGCAGGACTTCTACCTCTGGGCTGCGGTCACCTCGTCTCCGGACAGGTTTAGTTTGGAACCCCCCCCCACACACACACACACACCGAATGACTGGCACCTCCATCCGCTCCCGTTTCTCCTTGTCCCGCTGGGTAGTTTTGTCTGCCTCACGGGCGAGCCATTTAAAAATGTCTATTTTTCTGCTGGGTTCATTTTGATGATCGGGGCTTTCTGTCATGATCTGCTGTTTAATGTTTTTGAACCCACGTGCAGAAAATAGAAATGGCTCACGGATGAAATATAAACAATGATTTATTTAGCAAAACAAAATGCTGGCAGTGCAGCAGAGTCCCTTACTGAGAGTTGACAGGAGATGAGCAGATCACACACCGTGGAAGGAAAAAGCCCCGGTGCCCAAGGAGTGAAAACAGCGTTTAAATACTGACACAAACGAGACAGTGAGGAGTACCTGGGGTGATTAGAATGAGGATCAGCTGTGAATGATGACACGGACAACAGATGTGTAGGAAAACAAACAGAACTATGTCATGTGCAATATGCAATACTCTTGTTGGATTTGGCTGTACGCGCTGTACGTGCTGTACATGAGTGCTGCATCAAAATACCTACAGTCCTTAGACTCCATTCATCACTGTGCCCTTTAGTTCATTACTGACTCCGGTTATCGCACTCATCACTGTGGGCTTTACATAAAATCTGCTTGGTCATCTCTCAGCGCTCGCAGATACACTCACTGGATATCCTTCATCTACAAGACACTCCTAAACCTAGTCCCATCATACCTTACCTCCTTAATACAAACATCACATAGTCATTACTCCTTGCGTTCTAACGTTCTAGTCCTCCTGTCAGTTCCTCCGGTCAGAACGGAACTAGGAAAAAGAGCATTCAGCTTCGCCGTCCCCTCAGCCTGGAACAACTTACAGAAAGAGCTGAAACTATCAACATTCATCTCTCCTGGATCCTTTATGTCAACCGTATTAGAAAATGTTATCAAGAAACTTGACCATTGCATATGTTTCTAAACATTACTTATCCAATATGCATGTCATTGTTGAATTTTTTAAACTGTATCTACTCAACCGATGTCTGTCTGCTTGTTATGTATATAATGTCTATAGAAGTCTGTCTTATCCTGTTAGCTTTGAACTGTCAACATCTATTTACTCTATTGTGATTGTAGTTTTCTTTATTTTCTTTTTTTGATAAATGCAAATGCTTATTGTCATTTACCATGTGACGTGTGCTGCTGACCACTTGACCAGGTCACCCTTGTAAAAGAGATCTCGATCTCAATGGGCTCTACCTGGTAACATAAAGGTGATTGATTGATTGATTGATTGATTGATTGATTGATTGATTGATTGATTGATTGATTGATTGATTGATTGATTGATTGGCCAGTTTCTAAAGACAACCAACGTTGTTGTTAACAACGTTATTTTACCATGTCTTTTGGTGTATGTTTTTCTTTGATTGACATGTTATCATACTGTATTTCTCATGAACAACTGGACACATTTTAATAAAACTTTCAATGAGATCATTCAATGGACATTTACAGTTGATTAGCTTTGGAGTCAACCCAGTTCAAGATGACTGCCACAGCCAACTGATCCAAGAACACAACAGCTGGCTTTAACTTAGCTAAATTTACAGGTCTTACAAACATTTTACGTGTAAGTAGCTGAGCATACTCCCGAACAGATACTGTATTTTCCGCTGTACCCGTCACACTTCCCTGCAAGTCACGTCAGTCTAAATATGTCTAATAAAGTGGAAAAATCCATGAATACGTTGCTTCACCATATATGTTGCATCTATTATGGGTCATCGCTGACAACCCGGAAATGTGGTTCAGTGTTGTGCCAAAAAACGATTGGCTGCCAACCGGCGGCCATGGGAGTGTGCACGGGAGGACTTTAACAAGAATTTAACAAGATTAACTCTTAAAAACAATTATTTGTTTGCTCAAAATTATAGCAAATGTGTGTCTCAGTCTAACTTTTAATAAATGCACTTTAATGGTCAAATCAGCTGTATTTTCAAAAGAAGATACGTGAAAACATGAATGCACAGAGGGCGACTTGCTGTCCATGTCTTTGAAATTTAACAAGATAACCACCTAAAACAATTATTTGTTTGCTCAACTTTATAGTGAAAGTGTGTTTCAGTTGAACTGTTACTTAATAAATGCACTTTAGTGGTCAAATTAGCTGCATTTTGCCAGGGTGACACAGCAAAATGAAGCTGATTTGACGGTTGCTCCAGGCAGATGATGGTGGCAGGCTTTGGCAAGCCTATTGTGTTATTAATAGCCACTTTTACCTATTGCATGATGCAAAGGCATGCCATACTACTTGTGTGCCATCTAGCATCTGAAAATGGTAATGTTTAAGATTTTCTGCCAGAATGAATGAAAATTGTCATATCTCAGCCAAAAATTGTTTATAAATATGGGGGCGAGGGGTGAGGGGAGATCTATAAATATGTTATTTTGGCATATAAGTCATCATAAGTCATTCAACGCTTGCTCTTCAAGGGCGGACGTCTCCTCCTCTCCCTCTCCGCTTTGCTTTTGCTCTGTCTGTCTGTGAAACTGCTTTAGACCCTCTTTTTTTTACAAATCTTCCGAATCATAACTGTGGACTTCAATTTGGTCAGTTGGTCCCTCAACACAACTAATAACATTTCTTTAAAAAGAAGACAGGCTTTAGGTGAGCTGGTTTGCCCTGTTGGCATGCACACAGTTGGATACCTCGTCAATTTGGAAGACTTGATGACGTGTCTATCTCTGCTGTCACCTGTGGATCTTAAAGACACATATTTAATTGGATTTATAACTGGTTCCTGCTTTTTGGATTTGGCTGGTTCCTGGTCTATCAACAAACAAGGAAGTTGTCAGCAGCAAATCTGGACCTGGTCAGGCTGCCTGCCTTACATGATGGCTTGGTTCGTTCTTCGAGCACCCAGACTTTTGGCAGAATGGATCAGGTCTCAGGGATTATTCTCAGGCATGTTCCATTGGTATGGTCATTAAGTTTGGACATTTCGGAAGCAAGTGGACTGACACAGACTGAAGGTAGATGTCATTAAAGTTCTGCCTGTCCCCAAAACAATCGTGTTTATCTGAATTTGGCTCCCTGACTGGCCTTGACAGGCCATCTTATCTCAACCCACCTGGAAAGTTTTGTAAACCTGATGCTCAGCCCCCTCCCTCCCCTTCTACTGAGGAATTTCCAGATACTTTACAGAGGAGCCCAGCTGAATAAACATTCTGTCATCATTTCAGGACTCTGATTTCATCTCTGGTCGTCCTCAGCACCCCCCGTGCGTGCACAGATCTTTCCGGAGGGAACTATTTGAACTAAATGATTTTATCTGAACTCTGCCGTGCCTCTGTGTGATGGCTCTGGCTGCTCACTGCCCATAACTCAGTACAGTATTTTGTCCTCACAAGATGACCTTATTCTAAAACTGGCATGAACTGTTGTCCCTTAAAGGAATGTAAAATCTTTTTGTACTTTGTAACATTTTTTAACTGATATCTATTAGGTTTCTTCCTTTCATTTTATCCAGAAGACTTCGACACTCCTATTGGCCCAAGAGGAGTTTGTCTTTATTGCCTTCTAACAGACCAGTGATTAGTTTATCTCTTTTACTGCTCAGTGTTGGCCAATCAGCCGATCTTTGCAAAGAAGGAGATTAGATGCACAGTAAGCAGCGCTGAATTATATTCTGTTGGTATGAACACTGACTGCTGAAGTAGGACGACTGAACCAATTTGCCTTTTGAATCTTTTGAGGCAAAAGACAACTGCAGGTACAGTAGCTTTATCGTTTTGTTGTTGTTCATAACCGATTTAAGTATATTTTCAACCTAATTCAAAACCAAATATCATGAGGTCTTCTTACGTAAAAATATTGCAGTCTTTTCTAGAATGGCAGCTTTTTATTTAGAAATATTTCCTAGATAGATATATTTCAGCTAGATTTTAACAGATTATAATACAATGAAAAGTCTTTATTTTCAGTCAGTAATTATTTTACTAAAGAAATACAAATTTTTAACATGCACATCTACCTAAATCTGTATAAAGATTTGTTTCATTCACATGACCTGGGATATATGAGGTGGAACAAAACTAGTTGCCCAGGTCTCGATTAAGGACAAGATGTGTAATACACATTTGTAAAATAAATACCAATAATAAATTATTTAAAAAATAAATAAAGATTACAACAGCAGTACCTATTGGATGAGACAATGCTGTGACTTAGCAGGAGGGTCACAGAGCTCCACCTGAGTTCAAAAGTCAGCTTCAGGGTAGAAGCTGTTCCTCCATCTAGCAGTCCTGATCCTGATGTTGCACAACCTTCTATCTGAGGGGAGAAGTGTGAAAAAGGTGTGTGCAGGGCAGATGGGGTCCCTTATTATGGACATTGCCCTTATCCTACATCTGAAGGTGTAAGGTTCTGTGGTGGTGGGAAGTGTGGCTCCCACAACCTTCTGAGCAGCTATTAGTACCCTGTGCAAATACCGTACTTCTTTGCCACAGAGCAGCAACCATGCCATTCAGTGATGCATGAGCATTGGATGTTTTCTACTACTTTTTAATTCAACCTTTATTTATACCGGTTAGTCTCATTGAGTCACGAAGACTCATTTACAAGAGAGACTTATTTAGCCAGACAACATATACAGTAAAATACAGACAACAATAAACTATAGTACAGTAAAAATGCAATTAAAATCAAGGTGCCATAAAACAAGATAAAATTCTAAAAAAAGAACATATTTGCTTTGATGTTTCTATTGACCTTATCAAATGTTTAAAATGCTCTAAAGCTATATAAAGGTGGCCAGCTTCAATTCATGTTACAAGGTGTTTCAGGTTACAGTAGCAGAGTAAGAAAATGCCTTTTTGCCTATTTCAATCTGCAGTGAGGGAACTCTGTAGGTAATGATGGCCTGAGAGTGCACGCTGTAACTGCATTGATGACGTGACATGTGGGAGGAGATATAAGGTAGCAGACCAAGGAGTGATTTATAGATGAAAATGAACCAATGTCAGATCAAGCATGTAACAATGATCAACTGACTAATGAGAACAGAGTGCAGTGATGGGTACAATAGTTACAACCAGTTATGAATCTTAGCACACCATGGTAGACAGTATCCAACATCTGTAAAAAGCTGGCAGGAGCATTCACCTAAATAATATCACTATAATGGATGGCTGTCGGAAAAGTAGCAGTTACATGGTGTTTTTTGGCAGTCAAAGTTAAGCAAGATTTATTTCTGAAAATGAAACCCGGTACACAACGCATGGATGAGATAGGAAGAAGAGTCGCTGGCACCGACTTTCTGTTGGAAAACAACATCCCTTTGGTTTTATCAGCATTTAGCACCAGTTTGAGGTGGAATAAGTCAGACTGAATGATGTCAAATGCAGACTGTAGAAGCTGGAAAACCTTGCACAACTATGTTAGCTCAAGAATAAAGAATTGTATCATCAGCAAAGAGATGCAAGGATGTGTCAGGAATGTTTTGACCTACAATATTTATATAAATTGTAAAACAAAGTAGTTCCTAAAACTAAACCTTGTGGCACACCATTAGTGACTGTTAGGTAGATAGATGAAGTACTGTTATGTTGAACACATTGCCTCTGACCTGAGAGGTAGTTTGAGAACTGTGATCTGAGAACCCAATATCTGAGAGATTAGACATAAGATGCCATGATCTACAGTATCACATACTACCAAATTTGTTACAAAGGGGCATAAGGTAAACAAAGTCAAATTTTCTGAGTGACCATCACAAAGCCCTGATCTTCGTCACATAGAAAATTGTGGTCAGTGCTGAAAAAGTGTGTAAATGCAAGGTTGCCAACAAACCTGAGTTGGTTACACCAGTTCTGTCAGAACAAATGGGACAAAATTCCTTGTGGAAGAATATCCAAATGTTAAACTCAAGTTATACAGTTTAAAATTAATGCCACAAAATAATAAGAAAATGGATTCACACTTTTGACTTGAATAAATAAATAAATAAAACGTCTACAAAAAAATCCTTCTCTCTTACCATTTAGGTTTTGAAAATTTGAAATAATTTTGGGAATCCCAATAGTTTGACCTAAGTTACTCAACTTAAAATTAATGCCACCAAACAATAAGAACATATATGTAAACTTGTGACGAAGAAAGTAGTTAAATGTTTTCTTTTTAAAATGTTTAATTAATCAGGCATTTAAAATAAAAATAATTTTGGGGATCTCAACTGACTAAATGTGCTTTCAACTGTGTGTTGCTGTATGTCTTTTATGTAAGATATTAATGCAAGATATTAATTATTTCTGTATTTCAGCCATGCAGCTTCTCCTTGTGCTGCAGGTGCTCTGTTTGGCTGGTTACCATGCTTCCAGATCCAGAGACTGGGCTCATCATGGTGCCCCCATGTTTGCAGATCTTACAGTACGTGAGATGAAAGCTGTCCGGGCCTATCTACATGGTATTCCAGAAATGGAACTAACTGATGCTAGAAACAAAATTATGAAGAAGAATAGCATCCTGCTAATAGAAGTCCATCTACCAAAGAAACATGAGGCCTTAAAAGCTCTGGACTATGGACAGGCCAGACCCCCTCGTCAAGCTCGTGCGGTTATCCTGTTTGGGAACCAGACTAAACCCAATGTTACTGAGTATATTGTGGGTCCTCTGCCTTCTCCAACATCTCATGAAATTAAGACTTTTAAGGGAGGAAAACCTATTCAATTTAACTCACGTCCAATTACCTCTGTAGAGTATTACCATATTAACAAAATCCTTGAGAAGATCGCAACTACAGCGCACAATGTGATTTTTGAGACGACAGATGGATATTCTTACACTAACTGTTCTCGCCGTTGCCTTACATTCTCAGACATTGCTCCTCGTGGGCTGGCTTCAGGTGACAGGAGTTCATGGATTATGTTGCAGAAGTTTGTAGAGGGTTATTTCATTCATCCGATTGGATTTGAGGTGCTAGTCAATCATCAAGATTTGGATCCCGAAAAGTGGTTTGTTGAGAAGGTCTGGTTCAACAGCATGTATTTTAACAGTGTTGAGGAACTTGTTGAAAAGTATAATTCAGGAGAAGTGCCGAAGACTAAATTGCCTAACGATGACAAGGATGAACTGTTTTCCACCTACATACCCCGAGGTCATAGCAACACCCCATCAAATATTCATGGACCAAAGCTTGTTGAGCCTCAGGGACATCGCTATTTCATTGACCGAAACTTTGTTGAATATGCTGGCTGGTCTTTTGCCTATAGAGTGCGCTCCTCAGCTGGGCTTCAAGTATTTGATCTACGTTTTAATGGAGAAAAGATTGCCTATGAGATCAGTCTCCAAGAAGCTATTGCCTTCTATGCTGGTGATACTCCTGCTGCCATGCAAACAAAATATATTGATGCAGGCTGGGCTATGGGCACCTCAACTTTTGAACTGGCACCTGGCATCGACTGCCCAGAAATTGCCACTTTTGTTGACCTTTACCACTACTTTGACACAGACAAACCTGTGCGCTACAAAAATGCTCTCTGTATTTTTGAGATGACCACTGCCATGCCCTTGAGGAGGCATTTCAATTCCAACTTTAAGGGAGGATACAACTTCTTTGGAGGGCTGGATAATACTGTACTAGTGTTGCGAACAACCTCAACGGTTTACAACTATGATTACATCTGGGACTTCATATTCTACCTGAATGGGGTGGTGGAGGTAAAAGTTAGTGCTTCTGGATATATCCATGCCACTTTCTTTACACCTAACGGACTTCACTATGGAACAAGAGTGAACAACTATGTACTGGGAAATCTTCACACGCACCTTATACATTATAAAGTGGACCTGGATATTGCTGGTGAGTACAATGATAAATTATGGCATCTAGTTTCCCAACTGTTGAGGTGTCTAGTTTCTGTTTTTAGGTCTAGAACTCAAAATAAATCACCTCAATAACAACAAATAACTGATGGTGAAACCATAAAAAAGACTCTTAGTTGATCTACTTAGGCAGAAAGACATATTATACGGTACTGTAGTAAACTACAGCACAAATTCCGCCAATAACCTTTTTTACTATCATCTTCTGCCACAAATAACATTA
Organism: Garcialebias charrua; assembly: GCA_038048925.1. Taxonomy (NCBI): domain Eukaryota; kingdom Metazoa; phylum Chordata; class Actinopteri; order Cyprinodontiformes; family Rivulidae; genus Garcialebias; species Garcialebias charrua. Next base: position 51,989 of record JBBPBX010001788.1, on the reverse strand, counting down.
AATTCAAGTTGTTTATTTTAACTTTGGGCATTAATATTTTAGTGAGTAATCATTCTGGTAGTTTCAAAACAACACTGACTGTAGGATTAGAAAAAAGATTTGAAAGGTTGTATATCTAAATATAGTAATATTTATGTACTTCTAAATGTAGTAAACATTGCCAGTTACATTGATTATGATGCAAATATAATTACATGTCTAAAAACAGATGGCTTAAAACAGATGCAATGTTGTTTTGTCAAACAACTTGTACCTTTATTCACAACCATTATATAGCATTTTAATGTAAGTAGTGTAAAACATTTTATTAATTTGAAGTTGCAATAATAGTTGCCTAAAATTTGATTCTGAGATAGTTAATGCATGTTACTTTCTAAAACACTCTTTCACAAATGTGCTGATGACTTGTTGAAATTTTACAATCTATAAGACAGTTGTGTAAAAGAAAGCGTGTGGATTAAGAATTTTAGGGTTGCATCTATATATTTTTCCAAGGATGAGTTTATTTTAGTATTTTCAAGCAATGGCCCTCAGCATGCACTGCAGTAACTCTCATATGAATGTTATACCCCCAGGAAATAAGTTTTCTCAGTCAGGCAAGGTTCTCAGTCAGGAAATGGGTAAGGCTCCTAAATCCTTGGGGATGAGTCTCTGGCTGCAGAGTCAGAGGAGTATAAACATATCTGTGTCTTGTTCAGAAGTGATTAGGATGTAACAGAAGATAGATTTATAGACTGAGGCCTCAACTGTAATCTGACTCATATTGCTCCTGTCTGTTGGTCTCTTGTAGTAAAAGAAGAGATGAGCCAAAATGCCAGGCTGTTGCTTTACTAGTTCATCTTCTGTATGTAGGGTTCAACTACATCTACACTTAGGTTATGATTGAAGGAACAAGATCTTGGATAGAAGAACATGAAGTGAGTTCCTTCAAAGGCCTGAGCATGACAGACTAGGTGAAAAGCTCCACTAATGTGAGGGGGTTTACTGTAGATCTGTTTATCCTCTGTACTGAATGGTCGGCATAGCTTGTGATACAGGAATCCTGTTGAGGATAACTTCAACTGTTGTCTGTTTGGAAGTGTTTCAAATATCATTCTGGGGGATACCACAGGGCAAACCCTAGTACTTGCCAAGGAGGACTGATATCCTTTTCCCAGGATCCACCTGAGGTTATCCCAGGGAGATTCAGGGCGGTACTGTTAGGGGAATGGATTTATGGGTTTCTCTTTTTGACCAGCTACCACTATACCACTATGCTACGATGCAAGCTTGAACAAGCAGTTAAAAATGAATGTATGGATGAATGGATAGATGGTGGTATTTAATAACAGTTGCAAACAAATAAAAGTTTTGGTATTTAAATAGACAACAAATATGTTACATGTACAGTAAGTTTGTGCAGCTCATGCAGTGCATGTCAGTTCTTGTCTTTTCTATTCACAGGTCGAGAAAACAGCTTTGAGACGATGGAACTAAAATACGTAAACTTTACAAATCCATGGAGCCCAGAGAATTTCATTGTTCAATCCAAACTACACAGGACGGAGCACAAGACTGAACGATCGGCTGCTTTTCGCTTTGGCAAGAAACTTCCCCGCTATTTGCACTTTTACAACCCTAATGAGAAGAGTAAATGGGGGCACCAGAAGGGTTATCGTATTCAGTATAATTCACATGCACATAGTGTCCTTCCTAAAGGCTGGAGAGAGGAAAATGGCATTAGTTGGGCAAGGTAATTGCACACAATTCATATGCTTCTCAAAATAACAAGTAACTGTACTAGGGTGCTCTGTGATTTTATATTGTTGATAAATATAAAGTTCTACCTATCTGTATTGAACTTGATGTCTAAAATTGGACAAGGCTTCCTTAGTGTAAATTATCATTATTGATCTAGGGGAACTACATGTATATATAAAGGAAGTATTGTGGCTCAGACCTTACACACATAGGAAAGATTTTTGTAAATGCATAAACTATGGATATATATCATATCAATAATTTATGGCCATCAACATTTTTCAATATTGTACTTGTCTACAATATAAGAAAATGGGCAGTACAAAAAATACAATAAACACCAAATATACTTTTCAATGGTAATAGTTTTACTTGCATAAAAAAAAAACATTTTACACTCATGTGCTTTGAACATTGTGAGGTAAACCTTTCCTTCTATCCATACCTCACGTGATACTGGGCTTTGTAAGCATTCATTGCATTCACATATTTTGTGAGATGTGATGGAGGAATGACAGACAGCTTCAAAATATAAGTGGGAGTGCATCAAGGATCAGCTCTGAGCCCCTCCTTGTTTGCTCTGGAGTCAGACAGACTAACAGATGAGGTCAGGTAGGAACCCCCATGGTCTATGATGTTTGCAGATGACGTGATCTGTAGAAGCAGGTGGAAATGAACTTGGAAAGTTGGATGTATGCAATTGAAAGAAGAGGAATGAAAGTCAGTCCTAATAAGCCAGAGTACAAGTATGTGGATGGGAGGGAGGCATTGATAATGTTCCTTATCCTTTAATCACTCAAGGTGATTTGATTGGCAAAAGGAATCATGACTGACTTTTTGGGAACCATCTGCTGAAGGACTAAGTTATATATGTATGTTGTATTTAAAAATAGCATTAATCATACTTTGTACTGTAGTTTGAGAGCATTAGACCACCAAACCCTTTAGGTCTTGTACTGATTTTATGTTCACAATTCCTAAAAAAGAAGTAAGTATTGGAAGAAAGAGAATCTTTGAAGGATATGTCAAGGACACTTTCAACATTATAACACACTTCAATTTTAGAATAAAACTGGTTTAACTTCTGAGTTTAAATCAAAGCACAGCTGAAGCATACCTGTAAGTGAAATCCTTTTTGTCATGTTGACAGTCTGACCTACCATAGTCCAAATGTCGTCCCTGACTGGACCTACTTTGTAGATTCTTTATCCTAAAATTATTATTATTTTTTGTTTCTAATTTAGTTTTTCCCATTTCCCATTTATTCTCCATTTGTACCAACATTAGCACAGCTATGTCACCTTGTGCCTGAACTTTTTTATGAAGTAGTACCTTTCATTGTCTCATCCACAGTTTTCCATTTGACTAAGTTGTAAGAGCCTTTACTAGTGTAACAGTATCCCTACAGTACAATACCCAGGAACTGAACACGATGAGTTAATGAATGTCTCCAAACCAGGCAGCCCTACAAAAACTGTATGGCATTCTCAGACCACAATTTAATGTTCCTCATTGTCACTTTCACTCCCTGTGGACACGTCTAACATTTAGGAGCCACACACAATTAGTTAGCTGAACCCAGTGAAGGTTTAGGAATTGGTTTGTAGGCATCTTTAGTGGACCCAGAACATTGGTCACTGATCTTATCTCCCCTAGTGGGACAGGACACATACTGGTGAAACCCTCTGTTTTAACATGTGAACAGTGATTTAAATAAATATGATTTAAGTTAGGGAGAGTCTGGAGGTAGAGGCTGAAGTTTCTGCATGATTTGGGAAATAACCTAAGAGGCTTTTTTTTTTTTTTAACATTATCCTTGAGATGAGTATAAGTCACAGTCACAAAAATCAGAAAAAACTTGAGCGGCACGTAAAATGGCAGCTCCTCAACAATCTTAGTATATTTTTCCAAGACAGTGTTATACCAATAATTCCTTATTAAAGACATTTAGATACATTTCACTTTCACAAGATCACCTACTGTGATCAATAAACCAATCAATCAAGTTTAATTTCTATAGCACCTTTCATACAAATAGAATGTAATTCAAAGTACTTTCCAGTGAAGAACGAAAAAAAATAAAGCTAACCTATGTAAAAGCCAGACCTTTGTTAAGTGATGTTTTTTCTCTCTTAACATAAACAGCTTTCTTCACACCCATCTCAAACCATCTGTGTTCACGGTCCAAAATGTGCACATTCTGGTCCTCAAATGAATGTCCCTTGTCCGTGAGGTGGAGGTGAACAGCTGAGTTTTGTCCAGTGGAGGTGGCTCTCCTGTGTTGAGCCATGCATCTGTGAAAAGGCTGTTTAGTTTCTCCATTGTAGAGGTCTGGACAGTCCTCGCTGCACTGGACCGCGTACAGTACACCACTCTGTTTGTGTGTGGGTGTTTTGTCCTTAGGGTGGACCAGCCTCTGTCTGAGAGTCCTGCTGGGTTTGAAATGTACTGGGATGTTGTGTTTGTTGAAAATCCTTCTGAAATTCTCTGATAGTCCAGCAACATAAGGGATGGCAATGTTTTTTCTCTGTTCTCCTTTTTCTGTTTATTATTGTGTTTTGTAGATTTCCTTGCTGACTCGACAAAGGCCCAGTTAGGATATCCACATGTTTGGAGAGCTTATTGAATGTGTTTCTGTTCCTTTTCCTTCCCTTCTGTCTTTGTGGGGATACCTTTGGCCCAATGCTGTAAAGTGCTGACGATAGAGGTTACTAGTCTGTGTGGGTTGGTTTCCTGTAGACTTCGATATTGAGGCTGTCCTCTCTTTCCATCTGAACCAAACAGTCCAAAAAAGGCAGCTTGTTGTTGTTTATATCCTCTCTCGTGAACTTGATGTTATTATCAATTAATAATAAGGCAGCACGGTGGCACAACTGGTAGAGCTGCTGCCTCTCAGCGAGAAGGTTGCCGGTTCAAATCCCGGTCCGGGGCCTTTCTGGGTGGAGTTTGCATGTTCTCCCCGTGCATGCGTGGGTTTCCTCCGGGTACTCCGGTTTCCTCCCACAGACCAAAAAACATGCTTGTTAGGCTGATTGGTGACTCTAAATTGACCCTAGGTGTGAGTGTGAGAGTGGATGGTTGTTTGGTGTGAGTGAGACAGGTCCCTCTTGTAAATGAGTCCCCGTGACTCAACGAGGCTAGCCTGTATAAATAAAGGTTGAATGAATGAATGAATCAATTGAGTTAATGTGTCTGGTGAATGCTTCTATTTCCTTGGCTTGGATTTTGACCCAGGTATAATTCACATATCGGAACCAATGGCCTGGAGTTGTTCCCTCATAGGAACTTAGGGCTCTCTGTTCCACTTCCTCCATGTAGAGATTGGCAGCAATACACTTGAGATCCCATGGCACAGCCGTGCTTCTGTCTGTAAATTCTGTCATTGAACTTGAAATAAGTGGTGTAGAGGCAGAGATCCAGACAGCATGGTCTGCATGCCTTAACACAGGAGATCCACATCCACTGGACAAAACTCAGCTGTTCACCTCCACCTCACAGACAAGGGACACTCTTTTGAGGATCAGAATGGGCACATTTTGGACTGTGAACCCAGATGATTGAGAGAGGGAAGCAATTTATGTTAAGAGAGAAAAAACATATCTTAACAGAGGAGGGGGCCTTAGATTCCAACTTTCAAAAACATATAATGCAGCTTTAGGACTGATACCCAGCCAGTTTTCACACCTGATGGGAACAGAGGAGCCTCATCTGTGAATTGGACTAAGAAAGACCTTAAGAAAGACCTACTGTTTAAGGTGTGAGGTTTTATTTGCCAATCTACATATGTATGTGTGTATTTTATCTCACTCAGCCTTTAAAACCTGAACCCCACACTCATTGCTCTTTGAATTGAAAAAGCTCCTCGGATGAAGAGCGAAAATTCTTCTGTTACAAATAAAGTCCAGTTGTTTTTGTATTGAATGTTTGTTTTTTAATTTATCATGTCCTAGATGACTGAGAATCTTCACCAGCATATGTCCTCATTCATAAACAAAATGCATCTTTCACCAAACTCCATGCTCAATAATCCAGGTATAAAATCCAACCATTTTCAGTCAAGTCATCTGGACGGTTCGATTTTTTGTGCTGAGACATTTCACCTTCCATCCAGAAGGCTTCATCAGTCTGAGGAAACACCACATAAAACTGCTTCTCCCCCAACAGCTTACGCCAAAGTTGAAAAAATAAAATAAATAAATAAATAAAAATACTGTTATGTTGGTGCTAAGATGGTTTCTGGTGCATGACCTCTCCTCTGGTGCCCGCCCTCTCCCTCGTCGACAGTCATGTCAAACTGCCGGATGCTCCCCAGAGGCCATCTTAGCACCAACATAACAGGTTTTTTTTTCACTTTGGAGTAAGCTGTTGGGGGAGAAGCAGTTTTGTTTGGTGTTTCCTTGACTGATGAAGCCTTCTGGATGAAAGGCGAACCATCTCAGCACAAAAAAAGAAACCGTCCAGATGACCTGACTGAAAATAGTTGAAAACCCATATTTTTGATATAAAGTCTGGTGCTTGGCTGTGAAGGGCCATGAAAACCAATTAAATAATTTTAACATCAATTTTAAAATGAATAGGCAGCCATTGTAAGGAGTTGTGTGGCAAGACTGAAAGCCTTGACCCAAATTTTTAAACAAGTTCTTATCTTGAAATTTTAATCTACAAAAGCAAAGGAAGCAAAAACAAAAACAACAAAATACTTGTATATTACTTTGAAACTAAGTAACTAAAAGACCAACTGTTATCTTACAATGCAAACTTTGAATCATCTCTTTCCAGATATCCTCTGGCTGTGACACGCCATAAAGATAGTGAAATCACTAGCAGCAGTATTTACACTCAGAATGACCCCTGGGACCCTGTAGTATCCTTTGAGGACTTCGTCCGCAACAATGAAGACATAGTCAACAAGGTATGACCTTAATATTCTGTTACATAACACACTGTACAGTACATTATACATGGCCATAGTGTGATCATGGAATAAATGTCAGAAAACAAAAGTTTCCTAACAGTGCTATTTGGAGCCAATACCAGTACTTACTTTCTTATTTATATTTATATATACAGTATATATATACTGTATATAAACTGTATATATAACGCCGGATGCCCTGTAAGGAAGGGCATCCGGCGTAAAAACAACTGCCAAATATTCGTGCGACTAGATCGCTGTGGTGACCCCTAACGCAGGGAAAAGCCGAAAGNTATATATATATATATATATATATATATAAAATAAAACTTGGTTACCAAGATTGTAAACTTGGTGTTTATTTAGTGTTATTACCAGCCTTTGTGGCATTGCTGTTATCTGCCATGGCAAAAATATAATGTAGACAGGAATATCAAGTTTGTTTGATTTTTTTTAACGTGTCAGGAGACAGAGGGAGAGGAGGAAAGTGAAGAATGTAGGACTGAGGGCTGCAACTCTAAATGTGGGGACAATGACTGGCAAAGGTAGAGAGCTGGCTGACATGATGCAGAGAAGAAAGGTAGTTATTTTATGTGTCCAAGAGGCCAAGTGGAAGGGCAGCAAGGCTTGCAGTATTGGAGCGAAACTGTTTTACCATGGTGTGGATAGAAAGAGAAATGAAGTAGGGGTGGTCCTGAAGGAGGAGCTGGCAAATACAATGTAGTAGAGGTGAAGAGAGTGTCAGGTAGGGTGATGTGCCTGAAGGTAGAAGTAGAAGGTCTGATGCTAAACATTGTCAGTGGTTATGCTCCACAGGTTGGATGTGATGGGGAGGAGAAATATACATTTTGGAAAGTTCTGGATGAAGTGATAGAGAGTATTCATAGGTGAGAATGTTGTGAGAAATTCAGAGAGGAGCTGTTAAAGGCTCTGGGTGGTAAGAAAGAGCTTCCAAATGACTGGGCTACTGCAGCAACAGCAATTAGAGAGACAGGTAGGAAGGCACTTGGTGTGTCATCTGGACAGAAAATGGATGATAAGGAAACCTGGTGGTGGAATAGTGAAGTGCAGGACACCGTTCAAAGAGAGAGATTAGCCAAGAAGAAATATGACAGTGAGAGGACTGAAGAGAGGAGACAGGACTATAAGGAGATGGGACATAGAGCAAAGAGGGAAGTAGCTCAGGCAAGGTAGAGGGCGTAAGATGAATTGTATGGGAGATTGGACACTAAAGAGGGCGAGAAGGACTTGTACTGATTGGCAAGACAGAGGGATCAGGCTGGAAAGGCTATGCAGATAGGAATAGTAATGTTCTAACAAGTGAGGAGAGTTCGACAGGAATATGGAAGGAGTACTTTGAGGACCTAATAAATGAAGAGAATGAAAGAGAAAGAAGAATAGAGGTAATAGAACCTGTGGACCAGGAAGTGGGAAAGATTACCGGTAGTGAGGGTGAAGTCCGGAAAGCTCGGAAAAGAATGACGAAGGGGAAGGCAGTAGGACCTGTTGACATACCAGTGGAGGTTTGGAAATGTATTGGAGAGATGGCAGTGAGGTTTTTGACTAAAATTTTCAATGGCATATTTGATGGTGAGAAAATGCCTGAGGAATGGAGAAGAAGTGTGCTGGTTCCCATTTTTAAGAACAAGGGTGATGTACAGAGTTGTAGCAACTACAGAGGAATTAAGTTGATGAGCCACACGATGAAGATCTGGGAGAGAGTTGTGGAAGCAAGACAAGAGGTGACTATCTGTGAGCAGCAGTATGCTTTCATGCCAAGAAAGAGCACCACATATGCTTTGAGAATGCTGATGGAGAAGTACAGAGAGGGTCAGAAAGAACTACATTGCGTCTTTGTGGATTTAGAAAAAACATATGACAGGGTGCCGTGGGAAGAGGTGCGGTATTGCATGAGGAAATCTGGAGTGGCAGAGAAGTATGATAGACTGGTACAGGACATGTATGAAGACAGCAGGACAGTGGTGAGATGTGCTGTAGGAGTGACAGATAGCTTCAAGTTGGAGGTGGGATTGCATCAAGGATCGGCTCTGAGCCCCTTCTTGTTTGCTCTGGTGATAGACCGACTAATAGATGAGGTCAGGCAGGAATCCCCATGGACTATGATGTTTGCAGATGACATTGTGATCTGTGGTGAGAACAAGTGGTGGAGGTATGCACTTGAAAGAAGAGGAATGAAAGTCAGCCGTAGTAAGACAGAGTACATGTGTGTGAATGAGAGGGATGCTGGTGGAACAGTGAGGCTACAAGGATCATATGTGACAAAGGTGCAGGACTTCAAGTACTTGGGGTCCACTATCCAGGAAAATGGGAAATGTGGTAAACAGGTGAAAAAGAAAGTCCAGGCAGGATGGAGTGGATGGAGCAAAGTTTCAGGAGTGATTTGTGACAAAAAGGTGCCAGCAAAGGTCAAAGGAAAAGTTTACAAGACAGTGGTGAGACCAGCTATGTTTTATGGTCTGGAGACAGTGTCATTGACAAAAAAAAGACAGGAGAAAGAACTGGAAGTGGCAGAAATGAAGATGCTGAGGTTCTCCGTAGGAGTGACAAGGATGGATAAGATTAGGAACAACTGGGAGATAAAGTTAGGGAGGCCAGACTGAGATGGTTTGGGCATGTCCAGAGGAGGGACAGTGGGTATATTGGTAGAAGGATGTTAGAAATACAGCTGCCACGAAAAAGACAAAGATGAAGGCCAAAGAGAAGATATATGGATGCAGAGGACAGAGTGAGGTGGAGGAGGATGACTCACTGTGGCGACCCCTGAAGAGGGGAAAACCAAAAAAAGAAGACGTTTGATATTTTAATCAATTTTTTGCAAAAGTACTATCAAGCAAAACATCCAAGGGATGAGACAAATCCAAGCTGCAGAATCTGTCTAATTTCGGAGTTCTTATTTGAACAAAGCTTATTATTAATGCATAATGCCACCAGTCTTGTCATAACTGGGAGGCCGTATCACCCAGAGACCAAATCCAAGCATCAAACGGTGAATGCACTGCACAGAATTCTGTTTCAAATTAAGATATTGCAGATATCCTATCAGTATCGTATCATTGAACATTATTGTTCTTCATTATTATTTTGTTTTGTTGGTGGTTATTTAGAGAAAAGAGTCAAACAAGAAATTAAACCGAATCCACAGTATTTCTAAAGTACCGGTAATACACAATCAACTTTCTAAATGGACAGGCCATACGCGGCCCATAGTTTGTATGCTATATGTTAAGGTCAACTCTTCATAGAACAATATGCTCATCAGATTTCAAGAACATGGTAGCGTAACTCCCAAACACTTGCATTGAATTTATTTCCTCTTTTAGGAAAAATATAAACAATTTCTGTTCTAATGGAAAAAATCCTGGGGAATGTTTACTCTTTTGTGTGCAGGACCTGGTTGCCTGGGTTACAGTGGGTTTCCTCCATGTGCCTCATTCAGAAGACATCCCCAACACAGCAACACCTGGCAACGCTGTGGGCTTCTTTCTCCGACCATTTAACTTCTTTGACGAAGACCCCTCTGTAGCATCTAGAAGCACTGTCATTGTCAGACCTGGCCAGGATGGCAAACCCAAAGTTCAGAGATGGACACCTGAGGTCGTAGGTCATTGTGTGACAGAAAAGCCATTTTTTTACAATGGCACTTACGCAGGAGTTTAGAAGTGTACTAGTAAAAGAGCATGGTATTTTTTTTGTCTCGTGGTAATTGTACATTCATTATCCCAAATAATTACAAACTGTTGGATTTGGTACCAGGATTATTGAGCATGAACTTTCTTACAAATTGTTTAGTTTTGACAAAGTTGTCTCAAAGAAATGTTTAATACAAGCAGAAATTCCTATAGGAATGCATGTTGCTCGCAAGCTTACGTGCCAAAATCTAAACCAGAGTTTCTGAGGTCTGTTAGCTAGTATGTATTGAATATGCCTCAAAGCTTGAAAAAATAAAAAGCTACTATCACATCAAGTTGTACCTCAATGTTTACAATGGACTGAATTACTGTGTATTGTTTTTTGTTTACTATGTTTGATTAGCTGTGGTGTTCATTTTGAATTGGGTTGTAGATTAAATCTTGTAATTACTTTATGGATGCTCCATTAAAATATATCCAGTGATCCATGAGATGATTTTATTTATTTTTTTACTTATTTTTTTACTAACAGACAAACAAAGTTGGCACAAAGATAACATGTTGAGTGAATATATTGCGCAGTGTGTAACACTTACAAAGTAGAATGTGTTATAAATGACGCTCAGCTAGTATCACATTAGCTCAACACTGGATATGTCCAACCATCCATCTATTATAGTTACCTGCTTCTTCCTATTGGAGTCACGGGTCACTGGTACCCATGTCCAGCAGTCACTGTGTGAGAAGTGGGGTACACCCTGGACAGGTCTCTAGTCCATCAGGGATACATAGAGACAAACGAGACAAACAACCATTCACTCTCATTCTCACCTAGGGTCAATTTAGAGTCACCAATCAGTCTAACATGCATGTTTTTGGTCTGTGGGAGGAAACCGGAATACCCGGAGAAAACCCACGCATGCACGGAGTGAACACGAAAACTCCACCCAGAAAGGCTCCCCAGCTGGGATTTGACCCAGTGACCTTCTCGCCGAGAAACGTCAGCTCTGCCAACTGCACCATCATGCCACTCCTCAATATCTGTAAATCTGAAAAAGTTATAGCCAATTTTGTGTTTACTTGAAGCAGTTCCAGAAGTTAATCAGTTGAGATGTACATCCATTGATTACTGTACTTTCTGAGACTTTTATTAAAATATATCTATTGACTCTTGACACATTGTGCTAACAATCAGACAAAAGTTCAATACAATGCATACACACATGCACACACACGTACACACACAGACAATTTTATGGTCTCATATCTTTATTAGCAAAAGGTGATAATAAAAGTACCTCTCTTCTGTGAATGTTTTGATTTAAATGCTTGTAATGGTAAATGATACATACAAACATTTTTGAATGCTCTTAGACAACAATTTTATGCATTTGCATGTTGTTGTTTTTTAATATTCAATTCAGCATTTAAAAACACAATTTTTAAATTAAAATGAACCAAAGAACACATGAATACTGCTTGTGAAGAGAAGATGTAGAGATTTGGAAGAGTTGGAGATCCATGCTAATTTCATGTTGGGTCTCCATGGATAAGATTTAGCAACAGCAAACATCCAGGATTCAGAACCCTCTGTATCCGCCCTGCTCAATCTGAAACAATTGCTCCTCGGAAAGCTCTGCCTTCTCTCCCCAGGAATGTTCCTGCTGGAGACCTATCAGGCCTTAAAAAGCAAACAGCAAGATTCCAGATCCTTCCAAGCAAACACTTCTGTGCTGTTACCCCAGAAACCCAACATGCAACATACAAAGTTTCAGCAGCACATACGAAGGTTTAGTGCTTTTGTTGGAGTTCCTAACTTTTCAACTTCACAACAGATTAACTGTATGGACCATATAAATGGTTTGCGTCAAGTTTCAGCTCATTCCATATTTATATTTGAAATATTAAATTAAAAATCATTTGGGCTAAAATCATTTCAAATTGAGAAATGGCAAAATTGTAGCTGGTCTGGTCAAACCTTTAAAGAAACACCTTATGCACAATCTCATGATTACACAGATACAGTATTACCCTTAAAGTATGTATTGTATTATGACTGTAAGTTTCAGCTTAATATCTGTAAAACTGACTAATGTGGTTATTTTTGTTTGAGCTAGTGTTGATTAACTGGGGCTGCCATCTTGAGTCTGGTTCACTCCAAACGTAAATCAATTGTAGACATACATCAATAATGTTTTATTAATGTTTGCTTTAATGGTGTGATTACTGTTTTATTACTATTTTTCCAGCATTCATGAGATATCCTTTATCTTCTTTCAGCTGTTCCCTCTTCAGGGTTCAGGTTTCAGTCATCCTCCTCCATCACTCTGTCCTCTGCATCCTCTGCCCTCACTCCAGCTACCTTCATGTCCTCTCTAACTGCATCCATATATCTCCTCTTTGTCTTTTTCCTGGCAGCTGCATTTCTAACATCTTTCTACCAATATACCCACTGTCCCTCCTCTTGACATGTCCAAACCATCTCAGTCTGGCCCCCCTAACTTTATCTCCCAGCTGTACAACCTGCGCTGTACCTCTGATGATCTCATTCCTAATTTTATGGAGCCTTCCGCCCTCGTTGATCTCCTCATGCATAAATATACTGAATAAATGCACAGCTGCAGAAAGAAAAGCTTTGCAGAGAGTAGTGAAGGCTGCACAGAAGTCTGTTGGGGTCAGTCTACCCACCATCACAGACATTTACACCCACAGATGCAGGAAAAGAGCCACCTGCATCATGAAGGACCCCACTCACCCAGCACACACACTTTTTGCCCCGCTCCCCTCAGGCAGGAGGTTTAAGGAGCATTAAGTGTAGAACCACTAGACTGAGGAACAGCTTCTACCCTGAGGCTGTTAGACTCCTGAATATCTAACCAGAATAATCACTGTGAAATATCACATCATGCTGCTGCTGAGCTGTTTTCATGTTGCTGCTGATCTGTTTCATGTTGCTGCTGAGCTGTTTTCATGTTACTGTGTTCATTCGTGCTCATCTGCTCACACAGACTCATGTTTGTGCTGATGTTCGTCATAATGTTTTTATGCTATTAGTGCTTTGTGTATTTTTAGTTTTTCATTTACCCTTTATTTATACAGGTAGTCTCATTGAGCCACGAGAACTCATTTTCAAGAGAGACCTGTTTAGGGAGCAGATGGTGGGGGTTAAGGGCCTTGCTCAGGGGTCCAGAGTGGGGTGAATGAGGGTGGAGGCAGGTGTGGGTGTTTCACCTTTTTCCACCCACATTTTTTTTGATGTTGTCGGTACCGGGGCTTGAACCGGCGATCTTCCGATCACAGGTCCACCGTCTCTAACCACCACTCCCCCAATAGTTGGTGTTTTCCTTAGTTCATATCTTATATGTTATTACTGTTTTTCTTTTACATTTTAGTGTTGGATGTAACTGGGACATAGGCGTAATTTACACGGGGGTTGTGGGGGTTTTGACCCCCCCAATAATTTGATCCGGTCATTTCAACCCCCCCAATAAAATGACATCATTTCGTCATTATACATATCTTACATCAATAATTGATTTTCTTTATTCATTCAAATTTTTTAGTAAAATTGCTGCATGTTTTTAACAAACTCCCTGAGGACTGACCCCCTCCCCTGCAAATAATTTGGTATCACCCATCTCACCGGCTACAGGAAGTCACGTGAGTCACGGAGCTGCTCATGAAGTTGCCCAGAAGTTTCTACATGCATGTGTCCGAAAAAGGCCTCCTTTGGTCGGACTGATTACTCTGGCTGCCCGCTCCCTGCTATGGATGTACCGGTAGCTGTTTTTGTTTGCAAGATACCACTCATAAACCACACCGCGGATTTTTAAATCCAGCTGATTTCACATTTGGTTCAGCTCAGGAGCCCGTCTGCTGTAGTGAGGTAAGAAATATATTTTTTAAGCGTTTATTTAACTAAATTTAAAGAAAGAAAGCTCCGGTTTGACCCGCCTGGCGCCTGCATAAAAATCAGCGAACTTTTTTTTTTTTTAATCCAGCTGATTTGAACATTTCGTTAAACTCAGGAGTACGTCTACTATCACCCATAAGTCAGCGAAGAAATACTGTATATTTTTAAGCGTTTATTTAGCTAAATTTAAAGAAAGAAAGCGTCCGGTTTGACCCGCCTGGCGCCTGCATAAAAGTCAGCGAACTTTTTTTTTTTAAATCCAGCTGATTTGAACATTTCGTTAAACTCAAGAACACGTCTTCTATAAAGTCAGCTTAGTAATATATTTTTTCTCGCAAAGAAATAATTGTTTTTACCGTGTTTCTTTGTGAAGTTCTTCGTACTAGCTGGGTCCTGTCGCCGCCATCTTGATCAGGACAAAGCTGACGCGTCGCGTGGAGATGACGCGTATCAGCAGGTTCTTCTCTGTTGGGCTCTTTTATACAATCACAATTACTCTCCACATAATTGCATCATTTGGAACAATGCTTATATACTGCATAAAAACAAATCATTATATTTACATAATTGGGCTGAAAACAATATTAATTTGGTAAACCAATTACTCGACAGTAATGGTGAGTGGTATAATTATGATCAGTTTCTAAGTCACAATAATATAGATATTCCTCTGAGTGAATTTAATTTGGTCAGGAAGGCTATTCCAATAAGTTTACAGTCTTTAGCGCAAAACATACATCTTGATGAAGTGTATTTACTTGACTCAATCTCGATTGACGGAACTAGCATAATGCACAAGAAATTTACAAATGGATTCATCAGAACTCATTTAGAGGCTTTATCAGTTCCCATATGCAAATATAGATGGGATTATTTAAGCAAAAAAACATGGAATGGAATTTTTTTGTTACCTCATAAATATATACTCAACAATAAGATCAAAGAATTTTTATTCAAAGTTATACACAGATATTACCCAGTTAAAGATAACATTTGTCGATTCTTCTCTGATGTTAGTAACAACTGCTCTTTTTGTCAGAATGAAGGTGAGAGTATTGAACACTTGTTTGTAGAATGTCCTCATGTTGTATTATTTTGGTCAGATGTACAACGTTTCCTGACAACAAAAGTTAGAAAAAATATTGTTTTGTCTAAATTACAAATTTTGCTCATTTTCAACAATTCAAACTTCTCTTCAGAAGAGATATATTTAGTTAATCTTATTGTAATTTTAGCAAAATATTATGTCCACAAGATGAAATGGAGTGAAAAAAGCCCCTCATGGAATAATTTTAAAGAATCTGACTTAAAAACATACATTGCATCTATTGAAAAGCTTACTTTGAATAATCAGAAGCTTAGAAAAACAAGAACTATTTTCTCAAAATTTTATGTCTCATAATCAGACCCCTGTATGATATTGTTTATTGCATTGTTACTTATATCTTTATTTAATTTTTGCTTTTTGTTTTATTTTACTTTCTTGTAATGGACTCTGTTCTGTATGATATTTTTGGACTATTGTCAAAATTTGGTTCAATAAAAAAAAAAAAAAATGACGCGTATTAAACACCGAAGCGTATATTGTACAATTTTTTCGTGTTTATTGTTAATCACAACCCCCCCAATGTTAGACCTAAAGTTACGCCCCTGAACTGGGACCCTGTGTACATAATTTCGTTCCACCCCATGTACCAAATGGGGTGCGAATGACAATCAGTTTATTTATATAACGCCAAAGTTCCTGGGAGTGCACGTCTCAGAGGACCTGTCCTGGAGCAGGAACACTGCAGCACTGGCCAAGAAGGCTCACCAGCGTCTCTACTTTCTCCGCAAGCTGAAAAGGGCTGGAGCTTCAACCCCCATCATGTGCACCTTCTACAGAGGTGCCATAGAAAGTGTCCTGACCAGCTGCATCACGGTGTGGTTTGGTGCATGTACTGCATCATGCCGCAAGAGCCTCCAGCGCATCGTGAGAGCAGCTGAGAAGATCGTCGGCACCTCCTTGCCCTCACTGCAGGACTTACACAGCAACCGCCTCACTCGGAAAGCCCTCTGCATGGCAGGTGATCCCACACACCCACTACACAGCTGCTTCAGACTGCTGCCATCAGGGAGGAGACTGAGGAGTCTCCAGGCTCGAACCAGCAGACTGAGAGACAGCTCTGTTCATCAGGCAGTCAGGATGCTAAACACTCTGCCTGCTCTGCCTCCCCTCCCATTTGAACTGCCTTAACACAAAAAACTTTCTCACACATTACCACACAACACAAAGATTTTAACACTGGACCCTGTGTCATCAAACGGGTTATTCACTAAACTCTCGGTCATGTGCTCATTCAGTTTGCACTACTTCTCATATTTGCACTAATGTTTGTATTACATTACTGCCTATAGTCATACTACTGTTTACATTCACTGTTTACATTTATTACTACTGTTTACATTTATTACTACTGTTTACATTTACACTACTTTTATATCTACACTACTGCTGATACATATACAGTATTCTCTGACTAGCCTTATTTAAGGATGCCCAATGTGCCTTACTGCATATGCCACTTTGCCTCTATACCAACATCAACTACCTCATACATATACTGTGTACATTAACTCATATGCTGCTTTGCCACTCTTTGCAAATGTCAATGCTAGAACCTTCAGTTTATTTTATAGATATACTTTTTATACTTTTTATACTACTATGCAAAAACTCAGGACAGTATTACACTTTTATTATTTCATTTTATGCTTATGTTCATTAAATGTTTAGTGTTTTAGTGTTGGTGTAAATTTTCATACTTTTATACTACTATGCAAAAACTCAGGACAGTGTTACACTTTTACTATTTTATGCTTATGTTTATTAAATGTTTCAGTGTTTTAGTGTTTAAATGGTTACTGTTGCACCGAGGGACTGAGAGAAACGCAATTTCAATCCTGTGTATGTCCTGTACATATTGTAGTTCTGACAATAAAGTTGACTTTGACTTTGACTTTGAAATCACAACAAAGTTGTGTCAGGGCACTTTACAGGAACATTTACATACATAGAAAAGCCAATTAGTAAAGTTCTCTATCTAAGGAATCCAGCAGACAAGTTGAATCTTGGCATCATTGCATTCTCCCATCAAGCACAGCGGCAACAGTGAAAAGGAAAAACTCCCTTTTAAAAGGAAGACACCTCCACTAGAACAAGGCTCATTACAAGTGGCCATCTGCTTTGACCGGCTGGTTGAGGACAGAAAGAGACAAACAAACACAGAATGGTCGGTCCAGATATAGGTCCAGGTGTACCTAAAAAAAAAAAACAACAACACAAGTTAAGGATAGAAAACATAATTGCAAATACAAAACAGGTTGAGCAGAGTAAGTAAAGACACAGTAGCAGAGTGAAAAAGTGTGGTCAATTTGTCCTCCAGCAGTCTAAGCCTGTTGCAGCATAACAAAGGGACAGCTCAGAAAACCCAAGCCGACCCTAACTATAGTATTTAGCAAAAAGGAAAGTCTTAAGCCCAGTTTAAAAACTGGACAATGTGTCAGCCTCACGGACAGATACTGGAAGTTGGTTCCACAAGAGAGGAGCCTGATAACTGAAAGCTCTGTCTCCATTCTGATTTTGTAAATTCTAGGAACTGTGAGTAAACCTGCAGCCTGAGAGCAAAGTGCTCTGTTAGGAAAATATGGAACAATAAGATATGTAATATAAGATGGAGCTAGGTTGTTGAGAGATTTGTAGGTTAGAAGTAGGATTTTGAATTATATTCTGGATTTGACAGGGAGCCAATGGAGAGAAACTAAAACTGGAGAGATATGATCTCTCCTACTAACTCCAGTTAAGACTCTGGCAGCAGCATTTTGGATCAAATGAAGACAATTTAAATAATAAAATAATTATAATTATAATTAATTATAATTATTAATAATAATTTAAAAATATAACAATCAGTTTTACTGATATTAAGCTGAAGCTTATAAGAAGCTTAAGGTCAATCAGAATTATAATAAAACATTGCAATAGTCCAGTCTAGCTGTGACAAATGCATGGATCCGTTTTTCTGCATCATTTTTAGATAATATGTTTCTAATTTTAGTGATATTATGCAGGTGGAAGAAGGCAGTTCTAGTAACGTTTTTAATGTGGGGGATAAAATACATGTCCTGATCAAAAATAACACCAAGATTTTTAACATTAGAACTGAAGGCCAGATTAATGTCATCTAAGGAGCGCGAGAGACTGAAAAATTCATTCCTAAGGTGCTCAGGTCCAAAAACCAAAACCTCAGTCTTGTCTGTATTCAAAAGGAGAAAATTAAGGGTCATCCATGTTTTTATGTCTTTAAAACATGCTTGTAGTCTAAGTAAGTGATTGGATTGATTGAGTTTAATGGACAAATATAATTGCATGTCATCAGCATAACATTGGAATTGTATTCCATGCTGTTTGATAACTTTACCTATTGGAAGCATATATAAATAATATTGGCCCAAGCACTGAGCCCTGAGGGACTCCATGACTAACGTTGGTGTATGAAGATGATTTATTATTTACATTTACAAACTGGAATCTATCAGATAGATATGATTAAAACATTTTAAATCTGTTTTTGTAATCCCAGTATCATATTCAAGCCTCTGTAGGAAATATTCTGATCAACTGTATCAAATGCAGCACTGAGGTCTAACAGGACCAGTATAGACACAAGTCCATTGTCTGAGGCCATGAGAATATCATTAGGGACTTTTATTAGTGCCGTTTCTGTGCTATGATGAGTCTAAACCCTGACTGAAACTCTTCAAACAGATTATTTCTTTGTAGATGTTCACACAACTGACCTGCAACTGTTTTCTCTAGAATTTTTTAGATGGAAGTTGGGTTAGATATTGGTCTATAATTGGCCAAAATTTCTGAATCAGGGTCAGTCTTCCTTAAGTAAAGGTTTAATTACAGCAACCTTAAAGCACTGTGGTACGTAACCATTCATTAAAGACAAATTACAAGTAAGGGATTCAAAAAGTGGACATTCATTTAATTAATTTAAACAACCTGGTTGAGATGGGATCAGGCAGACATGTGGATGGTTTGGATGAGGCTATTATTTTTGTCAATTCAGAGAGCTCAACAGAACAAAAACATTCCAAACACAAATCAGGCCCTAATAAAATGTTTAAAGGGGACCAAAGATGCAAAATTTACTTTTTAATGTTTTTTTTTGTTACTCTACTTTGGGTATGTACTTCTTAAAAAACAGTCCTAGGACCAAAAAAATGCACCCAGTGGTATATTTACTCTAAGTATATTTATTTTTCAGGGATATAAATGTCTCGTTTTCAAATCCTTGCACTTTTGATGTCACAAGCCGTAGGACAACCCACCCCAACCTGAGTCCAGCCCCTCACCTAGCAACCCCTGGTGAAAAAAGACGGTTGTTTTTCCTGAGTTCATCTCATCTTTTGTGTTTAAATGTTCTTAATTTCATGTGTACAGCACTTTGTTGCAGCTGTGGTTGTTTTAAATGGCTTTATAAATAAAGTATAATTGTTATTTTTACGTTTTATTTCAATTTTTAGCGTATTAGCGATCGCTCCCAACGAGCAACCGGCAGACATAAAACGAGCGGATCGCCGCAGCCTGACCATGCAACGAGCGGAGCTAAGCGGAGCTAAGCGGAGCTAAGCGGGCGGAAATGCCGGCGAAGGGAGCATCTGCGGGCGGGAGCTGCTGGCTTTTGAGGACCGTGCGTCCGATCAGAGGTTGCCTCATACGGATAAATTAGCTGGAAACACTAGGTGAACTTTGTGTATGTGTCTGGACTGGAGCAGCTGCCGCGGATCGCTCAGCGATCGCTCCCAAAGCGTCGCATGCAACGAGCGGAGCTAAGCGGGCGGTGTGCCAGAGGAGGAACGAGCTAACATTAGCCTAGGATTCGGGTGGGCTAATGCTAACAGGTGCAGCTAATGGCGGCATGCGCAGACGGCTTTCGGTAAGTTATCTTAAGCTAGCACTAGCCATTTCTAACGTATATGAAATGCTAACGTAAACCCTTTGGAGGACGGAGTTAATGTAAACAGATTTTTGAAGGGCGTGGCCTTCAGAGCTCAATATCATAAACAGCCCGTTCTGAACGGAAGTGAGATCTGGCAGAACTAGAAAGGGGATATTTTATTATCTAAGAATTAGTTTGTGTATTAAATTGAATGAACATGGTCTGGATAACCCACAGACATACCATAAAAAATTTAAGAACCAATAATTGGTCCCCTTTAAAGTTGTCTCATTTTACAGGGGACTAGGGATAGTAGAAAGAAGGATGGTTTGAATTTCCTCTCTAATTGAAATAATTGTATTTATAAAGAATCTCATGAAGTCATCACTACTTGTAGTTGTAGGGATACAGAAATGGGACTTTTAATTATTCTAGCAATAGTACTAAACAGAAACCTAGGGTTATTTTTATTCTCATCTATTAAAGATGAGAAATATAAAGTTCTAGCTTTATGGAGAGCTTTCTTATACGTTAGCAGACTATCTTTCCAAGTTAAATAAAATTCTTCAACATTAGCATGCCTTTTTCTCTCCTGGGGCCTCATGTATCAAAGACTTTCTTACTGAAAAGTGACGTACGGTCAAATCCAGAAAAGTGTCTACGCACAAAAGAATCCAGATTTATCAAGCTGTGCGTACACCGGTATCCACGCACATTCCTTTTGTACATCACAATGAACGTGGAACTGAGCGCACGTCAGACACCTCCCCTGACACGCCTACATTTACATATGTTAAACAGATGCAAATTACTTCCTGCATGTGTGAAGGACATGTTTGTTTGATCCCTGCGCGATCAGAAATCATTTCTAGATTCAGGAAAACAATGGATTTAATATAATATGAGTGAGGACAAACATCCCAAGTAAGAATAGTAATAAACTGTGTTCATCACGCAAAGAACGAGTGATTGTGTGCCGGTATTCGTGTGCGCGCACGCTGCTGTCAGGTGCGCCACCGGCTCATTCATTCATTCTGAGTGAAAATATTAACTTTGCGCACGAGTTAATTACCATAATTACTGTAAACACAGAGGAACTTACTTGGATGTTTGCTAGAACATAGATCTTCGTTTATTTAATAGATGATATGAAGAAACGAGTCTCTGCGTCTCAGTGGAGACTTTTCATGACATGACGTGATGTTGGAGTCTCCAAAGCGCGCGCTGCAGCCTTGTGCGCAATCTGTTTGTCTGTGAAGCTTTTACTCCCATACAAGTTATAAATGGTGTACTTTCACGTGTCATTTTGGAGACATCTACAATAAACACAGATAATGACACACCTCCACTGCCGTGTAACACCGGCGAGGGTGCACGCGCGCTCAAAGCGCGACCATAACTCAGCCTTTGGGATCATATGGATGAGACCATTCCATTGGACATGAATCGGCTTTGTGTGGACTGGACTGGCACAGCCCTGATCGACCTGCCAGCTCCCTCTAAGCTCCTGTGGAACCCCAGTTTCTGCACGTGCACGCGTGATGCGCGGCCCCTGTGTTGCGCCAGTGCGCAGCAGTGCCAAACTGAAAAATGATTATTTCTGAAAACGGCTGATAAGCCATATCCTAGATCAGAGAATTATATCTGTTTATAAATAAATGCTCTGCGTGTTACACTATCTATATCCTCCAGTAAGGCTGAATGTATCCGTTCCTGTTACATTTATTTTTTGCACAACTTTGCGCGTCCATGTGGATGTACTTGTTAATCGTGTGTTTGGTGGGAATATTAATCATTTTCACATCATGAACAGTTAATAGTAATAATAATAATAATAATAATAATAATAATAATAATAATAATAATAATAATAATAATAATAATAATGAATTCAATTTATAACGCACCTTTCATTAATGAAAATCTCAAAGTGCTACAAAGTGCAACAGAATTTAATGTCGATAAAACAAATAATAAAACAGTTAAAATCAACAACAGTATCAACTAAGATCAAAAGTAGAATCATGAGGAGTATAGTATGCTCGGTTGAAAAGAAAGGTCTTCAAGCCGCTCTTAAAGTCAACCACAGACTGTGGGGCTTCAGTTTTTCAGAAGCACCTGTAAGTGTCGCCAAAGGAACAAGAACCACAGAAACGTGCGTACGCAAGCAGGGGAGCTGGCGTGGAAATGTACGTGGATGCGCAGATATTCACGTTCATTTCAGTTTTGATACATACGAGGTTTTGCTTGGAAAGTGACGTGCGCAATGTTTTTGTGCGCACGCACGGTTGATACATGAGGCCCCTGGTTTCTAGATGCCTGCTTAAAAAAACGTAACTCAGAATTGAACCAAGGAGCCAGTTTCCTCTGATTGATAACTTTTTCAGTGGAGCAATTTTATCAAGTGAAGTTTGCATCAAAGTTGTAAGATGATCAACTATATGATCTAAGTCACTATTCTATGATGCATTACTCTACAAGACAGAGGAAAACATTAATGGAATATACTGTTTAATTTTGGTTACAAAGTTTTCTGATAAGCACCTGCTAAAATGAAATTTACTTCCAGTGACTATGTAGTCATTTAATGTAAACCCAAAGGTTATTTAAAAAATGGTCAGACAGAATAGGATTTTGAGGAAATTTTACTAAGTCCTTAATCTCTATGCCATAGGTCAGAACTAAGTCAAGGGTGTGATGATAAGAAAGAGTAGATGTGTGGACGTTTTGGGTGAAACCAAATGACTCTATTAAATTATTAAAGGCTATGCTTAAGCTATCACTTTCAATATCTACATGAATATTGAAATCACCCATTATGATGATTTTCTCAGTATTTAGTAGTACAAATGTAAGTCAGTTAAGAATTCTGAGAATTCTGACAAAAACTGAGAGTAAGCGCCTGGTGAATGATACATTACAACTAAAGTGGCTTTTCTGATTTCCATTTTGGATTAGAAAGACTGATTGACAGCAATTCAAAAGAATCATAATAACTTGTTTGGCATTAATCAATAATCCCGACTGAAAAATAGAAGCTACTCCTCCACCTTGACGAGTTGTTCTAGGAACATGAAAATTTAAATAACTAACAGGAGTGGATTCATTTATACTAACAAAATCCTCCTGTTGTAGCCAGGTTTCTGTCAGAGCACTTTGAGATTTTTATTAATGAAAAGTGCATTATAAATTGAATTCATTATTATTATTATTATTATTATTATTATTATTAGAGAGAAGAAATCAATATGATGATCGGTTATCAGTTCATTAACTAACAGGGATTTAGAGGAAAGGGATCTGATGTTCAATAATCCACTAATGATTTTATGATTTTGCACTGGTAAAGTAACTGTGTTTATTTTAATAAGATTTTTATGGTTTATATTTTCAGAGCTGATTTTTGGTTTAATTTGAGCCGTGGGCGAGTTGACACTGTTTCAATGGGGGTGTGGGTGGGTGACAGCGGAGTAAGGGAGACCAGAGAATCTCCCTCTCCTTCCTTCACCACCTGCGTCAGACCTCAGCAGAAGCTACACGTCCTGCATCTGGCAGAGCGTACCCACTCCCTGCAAATGGGCAATAGAAAACCGATATGTAGGCTAAACAGGCTATATGAAGTAATGTGTTTTATTCTTTTGAGTGTGAGGGTGGAGCCAGGCGCTCGTGTCGCCCTTGTTGCCCTTGTCGACATGCCCCCCTGGGCAGTTACCTGCATTACATATATCAAAAATCACCACTGAAGGTTGTATATGCTCATCCTGTAACACTTTACAATAAGGTACACAAAATTTGATTAACTACTAGGAAATGCCTCAGGAATGAATCAGGAACAAATCAGGAGTTAATGGGTAGTTGACCAGAACTTACCGGGGAACACACAGCCAAGCCTTATTAGTGGACTACTGGTTAGTTACCTTGTAAATGAAGAGGAGCTAACCAAGAACTAATGGGTAAATGGTAAATTGAGCTTATTTATATAGCGCTTTCCAGCTCCCTATGTGGGGCCCCAAAGCGCTTTACAATACCAACCATCCACCCATTCATAAACACATTCATACACCGGTAGCAGCAGACTGCCATGCAAGGCGCCATCCAGTCCTACTGGGAGCAACTCGGGGTTAAGTGTCTTGCCCAGGGACACAACAACACATGGTGTGGGGAACCGGGATTCGAACCTCCAACCTTCCGATCGGGGGACGACTGCCATTACCACTACGCCACGGCCGTAGTGGTAGTTACCAAGGAAACCAAAAAGGAATTAATCAGGAGCTAATGGTTAGTTAACAAGTACTTACTGAGAAACACACAGTCAAGCCTTATTAGGGGACTACCTGTATTGTTATTTACTTATTGTTTTACCATAGAAACAAACCAGTAGGTAATGATCAGGTAGTGATTAAGTAATGATTGGTCCCTCAGTAAGTACTCGGTAATGATGCTTCACTACATCACAAACTAATAGTCAGGCAATGATTTGGTACTCAGTTAAGTGATAGTCAGACATAGTTAAAATGTCAGCAGTACAAGACTATGACATTGATAATGTATTTCATCAATAGGTGTACAAAAGAGAAAATCCAATAAAATCAGTGATCACTAGGAAACATGTTGGCATTTACTAGCTGTGGCCTCACTGGTGCAGGGTTTATTCAGAACCCACATGGAAAATGTATCCTCTGTTTCTGTGATAACAAACTAGTATAAGGCTTGGCTGTGTGTTCCCCAGTAAGTACTGGTTAACTACACATTAACTCCTGATTCGTTCCCAATGCATTCCCCAGTAGTTAATAAAATTTTGTGTACCTTATTATAAAGTGTTACCGGTGAGAACACTATTCACCTTTTGTTGGCAGTAATAATGATTCATAAGCATACTTTGGTCTATTTTTACAAATATAGTATAGCCAATATTTCCACACAGGCATGTAGATTGTGTAGCAGCAAGCTGGTTTGTGTGAAGTGTAACATAGCAGTTCAGAGAAAAGGAATCCAGACGGATTTTTGCAATGAGGAAATGTTTTTTATGAGTGTGTACTGAGTCTTTATAGTGTGTATGATAAAAAAGGAACAGTACAGGAGCGCTACATTCATTGGTGAAAGAAAGAGCATGACTTGGTTAAAGAGCATTCCAAAAGGTAGGCCCGTAGCAATGGTGTTGTTGTAAAGTTCTGAGCCACCCAGTTTATTCATTTATTCACCCTCACAGTTAGAGCTTATTGCCCATGTGAAGTTGTTGTTGCTCTGGTTAATCTGCTTCTACTGAAATCTTCAAAGAATATATTTTGATCACCAATACAAGTACATTTTAGTAACAATAGATGGTAAATGGTAAATGGAGCTTATTTATATAGCGCCTTCCAGCCCCCTCTGAGGAGCCCCAAAGTGCTTTACAATACGAGCCATCTACCCATTCATACACACATTCATACACCGTTAGTGGTAGCCTGCCTTGTAGGGCGCTATCCAGACCTACCGGGAGCAACTCAGGGTTAAGTGTCTTGCCCAGGGACACAACGACACATGGTGGGCGGATGCGGGACTCGAACCTTTGACCTTCCGATTGGGGGTCGACTGCCATTACCACTGTGCCACGGCCGCCCATTATAGCTGCTGAAATAGTTTGTATTTTTATGTAAATTCAATAAATGTTATCGATGGAAATCATAAAGAGAGGCAAAAAAAAAAGAAAAGCTGAAAGACTATAACACTCATGTTTTTGTACAGTACATTTTCCCAGAACAATGATGATAAGTGGCATGGGATGTAGGTTGATGCTTGAAAATTTGTTGAAGTAACATCAAATTTAGATGTGAGTTGTTGCCCTCTTTTGTTTTCAGTAGCAATCCTCTATTTAAAGTCTGCAAACTTCCACGGCAAAAGAGCACTTCTGACCTTTTTCCTTCTTCGTTATATTTGTCCATGAAACCCAATGAATCCAATCAGTTACTTAGACTACAAGCATGTCTTAAAGACATAAAAACCTGGATGACCCTACATTTTCTGCTTTTGAACATAGACAAGACGTAAGTTTTAGTTTTCAGACCTGAGCACCTTAGGAATTAATTTTCCAGTCTTTTGCCCTCCTTAGATGACATTAGTCTGGCCTGCAGTTCTAATGTTAAAAATCTTGGTGTTGTTTTTGATCCGGACGTGTCTTTTATCACCCACATTAAAACATTACTAGAACTGCCTTCTTCCACCTGCATAATATCACTAAAATTACAAATATTTTTATCTAAACATGATGCAGAAAAACTGGTTCATGCATTTGTCACGTCTGGACTGAACTATTGCAATGGTTTATTATCTGGGTGTCCAAATACTTATTTAAAATATCTTCATTTGATCCAAAATGCTACTGCCAGAGTCTTAACTGGAATTACTGGGAGAGATCATATCTCTCCAGTTTTAGCTTCTCTCCTTTGGCTCCCTGTCAAATCCAGAATATAATTCAAAATCCTACTTCCAACTTACAAAGCTCTCAACAACCTAGCTCCATCATCCATCCACTATCTTTTACCTGTTTCTTCCTTTTTGGGTCGCGGGTGTCACTGGTGCCCATGTCCAGTCATCACTGTGTGAAAGGCGGAGGACACCCTGGACAGGTCTCCAGTCCATCACAGGGACACAAAGAGACAAACAACCATTCACTCTCTCACTCACATTTAGAGACAATTTAGAGTTACCATCAGTCTAACATGCATGTTTTTGGTCTGTGGGAGGAAACTGGAGTACCCAGAGAAAATCCACTTTTGCACAGAGAACAAGCAAACTCCACCCAGAAAGGTCCCGGGACGAGATTTGAACCAGGGTAACCTGCTCGCTGAGAGGCAGCAGCTCTACCAACTGAGCCAGTGTGCTTGCTCCATCATACATTAGAACTTATTGTTCCATGTTTTCCCAACAGAGCACTTCGCTCCCAAACTGCATGTTAAATTTCCGAACCATAATGACCATGTTTTATCGTGCTTTTATTGAATCTGTTTTATCCTTTTCCTTGGTGTCATGGTTTGGTCACACTACACTGAGAGGAAAGAATTCCCTTCAGCAGATTGTTAAGCTGTCATCTAAACTGACCGGAGGAACCCAAACCTCAGTTACATCCATGTACGTTAGTAGGATAGCTTCTTCCGTTTTAAAAGATGTCCTTCATCCCCTGTACGGAGAGTTTCAGCTTCTTCCCTCTGGTCGGAGGTTTTTAGTCCCTAAATGTAGGACAACACGTTTTTAAAATAGCTTTGTTCCCACAGCTGTTACTGAAATGAACAAACTGAAATAACGATGATGCTTTTAGTGGTTAAATGTTTTTTATTTTTCATTTTAAATATGATTTGGGGAGCCTTAACACCGTTATGTGCAACATTATCTGTTTATGGTTTCTTTGAAGTGTTTTTACTAAATGTCTTTACTCTGTTTTTATTTGTGTGTACGCATTGATGGATGTATGCTTTGTACCACTGCAAACCAAATTTACCCTTGGGTATAAATAAAGTAACCTAACCTAACCTAACCTTTCAGTTATCAGGCTCCTCTCTTGTGGAACCAACTTCCAGTTTCTGTCCATGAGGCTGACATATTGTCCAGTTTTAAGACTTTCTTTTTAGATAAATCATATAGTTAGGGTTAGCTTGGGTATCCTGAGATAACCTTTAGTTATGCTGCTATAGACTTAGACTGCTGGAGGACAAACTGACCATAGTTCTTGACTATACAACTTCTTCACTTACTCTGCTCTACCGGTTTTGTATTTGTAAATATTTTTACGTTAACGTTTTAATTTAAAAAAAAAAATTGTCTTTCCTTCTATAGAAAATACATTTGGACCTGTCATTCTAGGTCAGTTTGTTTCTCCTTTCTGTTCTCTAAAACCCAGCTGGCCAATTGTCCTGAGCCTGGTTCTGCTTTATGGCTCTTCCTGTTAAAAGGGAGTTTTTCCTCTCCACTGTTGCCTTTGTGCTTGCTCTGGATGGGAAACTGCAACAAACTGAAGATTCAACATGTCTGCTGCTTCCTTAGTTAAACTGTACTAACTGGCTTTTCTATGTATGTGAATGTTTTTGTTAAGTGCCCTGAGACAACTTTGTTGAGAGTTGGCACTATATAAATAAAATGAATTTAACAGAATTTAATTCAAAGAACTATAACAAAAAAGTATTTACTTAGCCTTGAACTAAAATAAGGTTTTAGGATCACTCACATAAAGAGAAAGAAAAGAGAACAACTTGTTTTTTAGTTAAATAAATTTTTAAACATGTTTTTTTTCTCA
The DNA here is from genome assembly GCA_038048925.1 of Garcialebias charrua. Taxonomy (NCBI): domain Eukaryota; kingdom Metazoa; phylum Chordata; class Actinopteri; order Cyprinodontiformes; family Rivulidae; genus Garcialebias; species Garcialebias charrua. The sequence continues at coordinate 23,512 of JBBPBX010001788.1, read as the reverse complement.
CAAACATCTCAAATAAATCAAAGTCAAATAATTCACATACCACACTGCTGCACTTCTTAAATATTTAATTAATTTTAACATCACATAAACTTTTTTCAATAAGATGGTTAAAGAAAAACAGACAGAACCACTAACCTAAAATAATTTACTTATAAAGGTGATTAAGAATCTTAAAGTGTTTCAAACAACCTCACAAGTGTGTGCATGCACATTATGTGACCGTACATTAAAATAATAAAAAAATAAAATAAAACATTATTCTATCAGCTCGTCCAGGTGATTCTGAATCCTGATGGCAAGATGGAGTACTGGGCTTGGAAAACCACATGAACTTCATGGGAAGAGGCTGTGAATGGAGCAATGTTGGTTTCCTGAACAAACAAAAAAAAGAGAAGAAAAACAAAATAAGTATTATTGCAGTGTAATCCAAAAATTAAAAAATTAAAAATATTTGTATGGAACTTTTTTTTTTTTAAATTCCCTGATAATCCTAGAGTCTTGCACTGT
>JBBPBX010001788.1:0-11865 GCA_038048925.1 Garcialebias charrua | reverse complement strand
ATTTGAATCAAATGTGAAGAAATCTCCACATGCATCTGTCTGATTGTATAAATATTAGAATTGATAAGTTCACTATGTCTGCTGCGCTGGCTGAATACATATTCACAGAGTTTTTAAAGTGCGCTGTTTCATTTAGATGGTTTTATTGTTGGCTCCATGAGATTTGTAAACCTTGAATAATTTGTGTTGTAACAGCTACTGATTTGACTGACAGTCAGTCTTTGCCGTAGTGTATTATGGCAAAGACTGGTTCATCCCAAAGATCCAGTCCCCCGGCACAAACAGAGTAATATTGTGTATGCTGTTCAGTGTCAGGAGGGCTGTGATCAGTCTTACATCGGGGAAACTAAACAGCCACTGGCCAAAAGGATGGCCCAGCACAGAAGATCAACATCATCAGGTCAGGACTCTGCAGTCTACACTCATCTCCAGGCCAGCGGTCACTCTTTCAGGGATGAAGATGTTCACATCCTTGATAGAGAGGAACGATGGTTTGAGAGAGGAGTAAAGGAGGCCATCTTTGTGAAAAGAAACCGTCCATCATTAAACAGAGGTGGAGGCCTCCGGGTTCAACTGTCCCCCTCTTACAATGCTGTTATTGCTAGTATCACTCAGCCCTCTGTGAATAGCAAACAACCATCAGGGTGCTAACGATCCATCGTAGGCTGATGGTCCTCCTTGATCATGTGAGCAGCTGGTTTCGGCTGTCATCAGCCAACTGGTTGATCCACTGTGAGAGGGTGCTATTTATAAGACTGAGCTGAATAAAGCATCTAAGGGCCAGTTTACACGGCGCGTATTTTGAGTGTAACCGCTACTTTCTCTTTGCGACTTTGCTTATCGCCTACACGACACCGCTGGCCCCCCTCGATGACACCGATACTTTTCTGACCCTGCTCTCAAGGTGGAAGTTTTTCGCTGACCCCCCGTTGATAATGTAAACATCTCCCGTGGAGCTTTTGTTTGAACACATGCACGCAGCACGCACGCGCAGACAGCCGGCATTTTAACAATGGCGGTGGACTGGACAGTGGACACACGCACCACTTTCTGAACTATAGCTGATGGAATATATTTTGATTCTCATATTTAATTATTCTACACCTTACCTGCATCTGTGTTGGAAGAGAGCAGCTGCCTGGATCCAGTTGTCTGTTAACGAGGCAGTCGGACATTTCACGTGTCACGCTGCACTATAACATACTAAATGTGCTATATATTAACAGTTTAACAATAATAAACAGTATTTATGTTAGCGTGGGAGATATTTACATTTATCTGAGCTAAATGAAGCTATCTGGACTCGTTACGTCATGCCTAACATGCTGCATGTTGAAAATGAAGACACCAGGTTGATTTTTAATTTATTTATTTATTCAACACCACAAACTCATGTCACAAACACTGAGAATTAAATTGAACACTTTTAAAAACACGTTAACCGAACTTTAATGAACTGGACTCTGTTGTTCATCCTGGTGGACACTGGACCCAGATCCGAACCGCCGGTCCGCTTCGTGGAACAGCTTCGACCTCGCAGGAAAAAAATAAAAATAAAACCTCAGTTGGTTGTTCTGTGATCGAACTAAACACAAGGACACATTATTAAGAACATGGTTTACCTTGTAGCGCTGCTGTAAATCAGCTGATTCTCACGGACTAAAGTCAGACATGTTGACTCGGTTCCGGTCCAGACGTCCAGTCAGCAACTGGTGTGCAGATGAAGCGGTCCACTTGGTGTCAGATCTGTTGACTCTTATCCAAATTCCAGCTTTAACTTGTTGTTAACTTGTTGACAACAACTTGTAGTAGCTGAACTTTTAGCCAGAGAGGAAAACAGGCTGCCTCGTGTGCTTTGTTTACCTCAAGCAGCAGTGGGTGGCGCATGCGCAGTAGTGAAGGTTCCAAAGATCACAGCGCCATCTACAGGCCCAGCATGGTAACTACAGTAAATTCATGAGTACGGGGGGTGGGGGGGAGAGAGTCGTATCCACAGAATTCGCCCATGTCAACGCAAAACTTTCAACCTAATTAACATACCCAAAAGTTGCGTTTCCCCCACACAGTGTCCGTGTAAACAGGGCCTAAGACTGAGGAAGTCTTTCGGATGAAAGACGAAACGTTTCTACAAATTGTTTTGCTTTGTTTTGTTTTGTTTTGTTTTTTGAATGTCCAGAGGACCAGACTTAGCTTTTTTAGATTTTTCTACCTGGATTATTGAGCATGCATCAGGGTAAGATGTGGAGAGATATTTTTGTAATACCACTATCCATCCTCATGGTTCTTACCCTTTTTCCATCTAAAAGTATTCTGATAAAAAATAAGGGGCCGTGCTTTTCAGCAGCAGCAACATGCACTCTGCCCATCTTTCGGACAACTGTACAAACATAATTTCACTGTATTTGGGTACAAAGATAATTAAGCTTATTCTGATTCTGATTCTACATACTGTACATTCATGTCCTAAAATTAACTTTAGCCCTTCTTCTCAAACGTTGTGTGAATGTTAAACAGAAACAACTCATTGCATCAACGCCTTAGTAACATTCAATTATGTCTACCAGTAGTGTACCTCTTTAAGAGTTTGGAGAGTTTGATATTGTATTTGGTGTTAATATGAAATCCAAAAAGGAATTTAAATGCTGTTAGCAAACCACCACCATTTTTTAACCCAAAAGACAGACAGGATTGTGTGAATGTTAGCAAAATGCCTCCAAAAAGTCCTAAAGTTGTAGTTTAGTAATGAACTGCTCAGCAGTTTTATCGTTTCGTAAATATTTGTTGTATTGTAACAATTAAGGACTTCTGAAATTGTCACTGTAGTCTTGTGATACATGTTGGAACATTATTATTTTTGAATAAAACAAATATATTTAGCTTAATTTTAATAAAAAACAAAAAATGGACAAGTAAGTTTGTTATTTATAGAGGTAAATTACTCATACCAAATGAAATTATTCACTGCAATTAACCAAGTTTTTTTTTTTTTTTTTTCAGATCCAGAACTTTTTGGTCCTTATCTAAACTCACCAAAGGCCAGTCCTTCATCTCCAGATAGTTTGTAGAGCAGCTTTGGCTTGGTTGGAGGACAAATGTCGAGACTGACACTTTAATAGTTTCTTGGGGCGGTGCATCGAGGATCCAGCGACACGACGTGTATGGAGGGTAAGCACCAGGGAAAGAGGGTGAGTTCAGGGTCTGTACAGAACTTGTGGCATTTAGAGTCCCACCACAAACCACTGAGGAAAGACAAAATAATGAATACATAAATTGAAGAATGGGTATATTTTGAAAATACACAAAAATATTATAGCTGTAGCATAATGTTAAAAAGAAATTGGCTATGGTCTTTTTAAATCAAAGGAGGGTGGTGGTGCATCTGTGTATATTGTACTTATAAATGACAGTGTGGTAATGGTAATGGTAATGGAGCTTATTTATATAGCGCTTTCCAGCCCCCTGTGAGGAGCCCCAAAGCGCTTTACAATACCAGCCATCCACCCATTCATTCATACACCGGTAGTGGTAGCCTGCCTTGCAAGGCGCCATCCAGACCTACCGGGAGCAATTTGGGGTTAAGTGTCTTGCCCAGGGACACGGCGACACATGGGTGGTGTGGTGTGGTGTAGGAGATGACTCTACAAGCCAACTCAAAGCCAACTGCACAAGTCAGCATCAAGTGTGGTATATAAGTGTCCCATGTGCAGCTGTGGTAAATGGTAAATGGACTGTACTTATATAGTGCCTTTCTATATTGAGATACTCAAAGTGCTTTACAACTGAATCTGTGCCCTCATTTACCCATACATACAGCACTCTACTAGATCTCTGTGTGGCTGTGGCTGAGTGGTTAGAGCAATCGTCCTCCAGTGGAAGAGTTGGGGGTTTGATTGCACCAGCAGTCACATGAAGTGTCCCTGGGCAAGACATTGAACCCCTCATTGCCTCCAATGTGTGTCCCATCGGTGTTGTGATCTAAAGCACTGATTATTCTTTGTACAGATCTAGTAGAGTGCTGTATGAATGGGTAAATGAGAACACAGATTGTAGAGCTTTGAGTATCTTGATAAGATAGAAAGGTGCTATATAAGTGCAGTCCATGTTTTTATGATGAATAGGCTCATGGGTCATTACTTCAGCACACTGAAGGGAATTGACACAACCAGTGGAGCCAAGCACTTGATACTGGTTGACATAACTGCAGTCCAAGATGGTAAAATCAGACGCACAAACCTGTGCACCACCTGGATTGACTTATGGAGCTACCAGTACATTAAATGTTGAATTCATGCAGGGTATAAAGAAGTCTTGCGACTTTCAAGACATCTTGGATTAAAACAAACTGTCCAGTGTCAGAAAGCTGAGTTTCAGTCACAGGTCATGGATCCTTCAACAGGACAATGACCCAAAATATCCAGCTAAAACTATCAAGAATGACTGACTAAACACAAAACAAAACAAAAGGGTGGACTGTTCTTGAATGGCCCTCCATGAAGCCCACATCCTTGTTCATTGGAACAGCTATAAAAAATGAACACAATGCCATGTGGAGATACCATTGTTAAAGGCTGAGACACCTTGAATAGTTTGATCATGGAGAGTGGTCTGCAAACCTGTTGGTAAATACAAATGTCTCATTGTGAAGCACAATCATTGCTTATTGGAAGGGATTGTCTTAACACTGAGGCCACGCGCTTATTTTGACCCAAGGGTAGCAGGAGGGTGAATAAGCTAATAGAGATTGAGCCATTTTTAAACAAACATGATGTTCTTTTTGCAGTAAAGTAGTTTTGAGAAAAAAAAGAGTCTATTACATGGTACAGATCTGTAGGTAGCATTGAAGCCTGCCTTCTGTACGGAACTGTCAGTGAAAAAGTGAATTGTCAGGAAGTTTCCACTGGACAAGAAGTAAGCAGGGATGGAGAGTCCACAAAAAGTTCCAACCAGAGGGAAGTTCATGTTGTCACCATCATAAACCTGGTAGAGACACACAAAATTTAATGAACATTGATATAACATGCTATTATAATTTAAAGCACAAAAGTTGACAATAAGAACTGTAGTTAATGTACTTCAAACTAATCAAGACAAACAGTGACAGTATAAATATTCAATTAAAGTCTGTTCAATTAATGTGTTATTAATGGTGTGATCAAGATCTTTACTTTGACATAATCATAGCGGCAATCAGCAGAGTTTTCAAGGTCAAAGGAGCTGAAGGTCAGATTGATAACCCTGTTGACTGGCATCTCAATGGTCCATAGACAGTCCATCCTGGGCTCATAACGTCCATCCAGGTTTGGATCTGGTGAACCAAACATGCCCATAGGCATGGAGAGGTAACCGCCACAGCCTTGAGCTGGACCTGGAGAGGAATTCAGAAGAATATCAACACTCAAGTTCATGTTGACTGTTGACATGATCCTGTAGTTGTAACTGTAGTTAGTAGTTAGTAGTAGGTGTATAGGAGTAGTTAATAGTAGGTTGTAAGTAGTTAATAGTAGGTGGTTAGTTGTTAGTAACATGTAGTTAGTAGCTAGTTGTATCAGAATCAGATTTAATATCATTGTACAGAAATGTAGTAGAAATACAGAAGTACAGTATGTGATTAGTAGTAGTTAGTAGCAGGTTGTTAGTAGTTAGTAGTAGGTGGTTAGTAGTAGTAAGTAGTAGGTGTTGAGTAGTCAGTAGTAGGTGGTTAGTATTTAGTAGTAGTTAGTAGTAGTTGGTTAGAAGTTAGTAATATGTGCGTATTATTTAGAAGTAGGTGGTTAGTAGGTAGTAGTATGTAGTAGTAAATGGTTAGTAGTTAGTAGTAGTTTGTTAGTAGTTGGTGACATGTAGTTACTAGCTAGTAGTATGTGGTTAGTATTTAGTAGTATTTATTAGTAGGTGGTTATGGTGGTTAGTAATTAGTAGTAGATAGTAGTAGGTGGTTAGTTGTAGGTGGTCAGTAGGTAGTAGTAGTTAGTAGTAATTGGTTAGTAGTAGTTAGTTATTAGTAGATGGTTAAACTTTAGTAGTAGATGGTTAGTAGGTAGTAGTAGTTAGTTGTATGTGGTTAGCAGGTACCGGTAGTAGTAGTTAATAGTAGTTGGTGGTAAGTAGTTTGTTTGCAGGAAGTGACATTGTCCCATAATGGTCTGTAATGGTTCTTTTTCTCCTTTGCCTTGTATTCCTACTGGTGATATAATGTTCCACCTGCTGTCTGTGTTTGCATTTTGCAGATTTTATGCTCCTTCCCTGTTCCAATCTGGATGCATTGTGTGCTGTAACGCAACCAGATCTGTATGCAGCATCTCAGACTTTTGACAATAACTCTCATATCACGTATGGTTTGCGATCGGGGATCACTCAAACTGCGTTCATGCTGGTGACATTATCCAAACAGTAAAATGTGTACTTCACGACTTTAGTTGTGTATTTATCCAAAGCAACTCTTGGATCATTCAGTGTTCCCTGTCCATCAGATATACTACAGTCTGCGTTATCAAAGCATTTGTTCAGCTAAAGAAAAGTAGGTTCTCAAAGACCTGGCGCAATGGACAGCACAGTGTTAATCCTTTGTTAGTAAAAAAAGGAGAGGTGATCAGCCAACCCTGGCTAGGAACCAGTAAGACACTCTGTAGGTCTTAGCAACATCACTGTACACTTGGTCCAGAGTTTTGGTACATCGGTAAAGGTCACATTGGAGTAAACTTTGTGTGGCACAGTCTAAATGTTTTGCTCTGTATTCAATGTTTATGATGTAAACTAGTTTTATTTTTACTTTATTCATGTTGTTTGTGATTTTACTGCAATTCAAAACCTTTTATTTTATGCTATGGTCTTTGATTTTATCAAGAATCACTAATAATCATGGTAAATGGTAAATCCTACTGGCACGTCTTCCACTGAGGAAGCGGAGCCTGGGGACTTTGGGTCGGGCTCTCCAATCTCTGGTGCTGAGGTCACCGAGGTGGTTAAAAAGCTCCGCGGTGGCAAGGCTCCGGGGGTGGATGAGATTCGCCCGGAGTTCCTTAGGGCTCTGGATGTTGTAGGGTTGTGTTGGCTTACGCGACTCTGCAATATCGCGTGGACATCGGGGGCAGTTCCCTTGGATTGGCAGACTGGGGTGGTGGTTCCCCTATTCAAAAAGGGGGACCGTAGGGTGTGTTCCAACTATAGGGGGATCACACTCTTAAGCCTCCCTGGTAAGGTCTATTCAGGGGTTCTGGAGAGGAGGGTCCGTCGGATAGTCGAACCTCGGATTCAGGAGGAGCAGTGTGGTTTTCGTCCTGGTCGTGGAACACTGGACCAGCTCTACACCCTCAGCAGGGTCCTGGAGGGTGCGTGGGAGTTTGCCCAACCAGTTTACATGTGCTTTGTGGACTTGGAGAAGGCATTCGACCGCGTCCCTCGGGGGGTTCTGTGGGGGGTACTCCGGGAGTATGGGGTACCAGGCCCTTTGATAAGGGCTGTTAGGTCCCTGTACGACCGGTGTCAGAGCTTGGTCCGCATTGCCGGCAGTAAGTCAGGCTCGTTTCCGGTGAGAGTTGGACTCCGCCAAGGTTGCCCTTTGTCACCGATTCTGTTCATAACTTTTATGGACAGAATTTCTAGGCGCAGCCAAGGTGTTGAGAGGATCCGTTTTGGTGGCCTTAGAATCGCTTCTCTGTTTTTTGCAGATGATGTGGTCCTATTGGCTTCATCAGCTCGTGATCTACAGCTTTCGCTGGAGCGGTTTGCAGCTGAATGCGATGCGGCCGGGATGAGGATCAGTTCCTCCAAATCCGAGGCCATGGTCTTGAGCCGGAAAAGGGTAGCATGCCCTCTCCGGGTCGGGGAGGAGGTCCTGCCCCAAGTGGAGGAGTTTAAGTATCTCGGGATCTTGTTCACGAATGAGGGAAAACTGGAGCGTGAGATCGATAGGCGGATAGGTGCAGCGTCCGCAGTGAAGCGGGCGCTGTACCGGTCTGTCGTGGTGAAGAGAGAGCTGAGTCAAAAGGCAAAGCTCTCAATTTACCGATCGATCTACGTTCCCACCCTCATCTATGGTCATGAGCTTTGGGTTGTGACCGAAAGAACGAGATCTCGGATACAAGCGGCTGAAATGAGTTTTCTCCGCAGGGTGTCTGGACTCTCCCTTAGAGATAGGGTGAGAAGCTCAGTCATCCGGGAGGGACTCGGAGTAGAGCCGCTGCTTCTCCACATCGAGAGGAGCCAGTTGAGGTGGCTCGGGCATCTGGTTAGGATGCCTCCTGGACGCCTCCCTGGTGAGGTGTTCCGGGCATGTCCCACCGGGAGGAGACCCAGAGGAAGACCCAGGATACGCTGGAGGGACTATGTTTCTCGGCTGGCCTGGGAACGCCTTGGGATTCCCCCAGAGGAGCTGCTCCAAGTGGCTGGGGAGAGGGAAGTCTGGGCCTCCCTACTTAGGCTGCTACCCCCGCGACCCGACCCCGGATAAGCGGAAGAAGATGGATGGATGGATGGATGGAAGTGGTCCATTCATCCGTATTTAACTTTTTTAAATGAGATATAAAATAGAGCTGTAGTCTGTATCTATAATTCGTAGCTCCAGTCAGCACCTCAAGTTTTGTAAGTTTTGTTCAGACACGTTCAACTACGACTTTTGTGATTTGGCATTTAAAAAAACAAACAATAAATGGATTCTTAAACTGCATATCTGTATAAAAATACCTGTCAACTGGCAATAAACGAGTTGAATTTGTGCTAAATTTAATGACAACACTTACCGGTAGTTAAGTTTTGGGTATAAGGTTTAGTTTTTTTGCATTTCTTGGAAGTTTTCTGTTCAACTCAGCAAATCCACTGCAGCAAATTTGTCGACTCGGTGGAAAAAACCATGTTGAACTCCGATTGTTCGCTGAACCATGTTCTTATGATGAGGAGAATCTCGTGGTGCGGGCTCATTCAAATCAAACCCAATAGCCTATATGCCACGGGTTTCCGTTCCAGCACCTCCGCAGTCATTACACAGACGGCGCACTTCCGGTTAGCGGGAAAGACACGAACATAAATGACTAAATACAATTAATAAAACATCAGCATACACACCAATAACAACTCTATACACATATAAAACCATATAAAATTATGGCGACGTTCCCCCTACGGATAGCCGCGATATATGTTCGCCGAAACCCCCCCGCGGAACAGCTGTTCCCACCGGTGGGCGGACACAACGGTACTCACGTGTAGTGCCGGTAGCGCGCAGCCGCTTCCCGTTTCGGCTTGTTGTCATGGTAGGCTACTAGGAGCTAACGCTGACAACAGCGGAGGTGGATGGGAACCGGAAGTGGCGGGTAGGTGTTGCATTTTGCCGGAAGTACGTCACGCCCCCCCGTGGCATATAGGCTATTAGACTGATTCACAATGGAAGACACTTTTTTCTTTTCTCATCGGCTTCAATTAAATATTTTAAAGACGCACACAAAAAAGCAAAGTCAAGGGTAAATGTGATTTGTTGCAGAGAAATAAGATGCGACGATTTAAAACCTTATTTTAACGCATTTTCCTGTTTTTTGTGAACCCCGCAGCCTTTCATAAGACCCGAGACCAAATTCTGGCCGACCATCTCGAGGATTGACGACCTCTACGGCGACCAGAACCTTGTGTGCACCTGCCCACCCATGGAGGTCTACGAGTCCCCGTACGAGGAGAATCGGGCCTCCTCGTAGACTCTGTAGCTCCGCCCCCAACCTGCGCTCAAAGCACTAAAACCTTCCAGACGTTTGACGCCGGTGAACTCAGTGTAAATATGAAAATCAGCCGGATCCTTTATTAAAGGAAGTTGGAAGTTTCTACAGTTTTTTTGCTTCGTTTTGTTTTTTGAATGTCCAGAGGACCAGACTTAGCTTTTTTAGAAGTTGAAAGTGTTAGCTTCGTATTAATTGTGGTTAATTATCAGCTCTAAACAGCATCCTGTTCTTGTCTGGGGGGTGGACATTGGGATTGAGCTGAGGGGGCAGGTCAATGTGAACTGTTCAAACGGTGTAACCGTTTGCTTTGCTTTTTGTGCTGCAAGAATTTTTTTTCGGAAACCCTGTTCAGTTTTGACTCCAAACATTTGTTCTTCTGTAAAATAGCCCCCTTTTCGTCCCCTTCACCCTCAGATTCCTGACACGTTGGAGTTGTACCGGTAGTTCTTAGAGGAATATGAACAAGAGCCTATATTATTTCAAGCTGTTAATATTTTGTTTTTTTGGTGAATTGAGAATAGGCCTAATTTTTTAAAGGAATCGTTTTCTAATCTTAATAGTTTTCTATGTTGGAAAATAATGTCTGTATTAAACATGTTTGTCTTAAAGTGTGACGTCGTCCGATGCACTGCAGAGACGCTGAGCTCATAAAGAACGACTCAGACTCAAAGACCTGTAAGAGCAGCTTACTTTCTTGTCTCCTGTTTGTGGTCTTTGTAATACTTACACAGTTTGAAATTTGAATTCTAAACTGTAAATTTAAAAAAAAAACGTTTGAGGGGCTAAAATCACAGAATGGATTGCAATGTTGAAACTGGCGGGTTAGAAACTAGATAATCTAGGACACGGCATTAAAGACTGAGGCAATCAAGACAATAAATGGGATCAGAGCTGAACTACAAGTCTGTGTTGGAAATCGTTGTGAAAACGTTTGAAATGGTTCTTCTATCCAGCCATAAAAAGAAAGTACCGGTTATCATCTTTAGGCACTTTGCAGTCACACTGATGCAAAAATTACAGTAATGGAATATAAAAGGGGATTAAAAAGATTTCTTCAAACTCTACCACATATCAACCATCCACTGAAAGTACTGTACTGTAATCAGAATTTCAATTTCTCAGTACAATCATGTTTTTGCATCTAGTTAAATGTTAAACTAAAATGTTAACTAGCTAAACTCTTTTTTTTTTTAAAGGTTAAATGTTTAAATTGATGCCGAACTATGCTCAGCTGTCTGGAACAGTAAATCTTGACAAATAAATAAGTTCTTAAAAGGAAATTACTTAAAAACCATCACCCTTTAATAAACAGTTTTTCATGAATTGACTGGAGCTAATTTAGGAATATTTGAAAAAGTTCAGGCAGCTTGAATGGATGTAAATCTGCTTTAGGTCAGACGTTTTAGGTTTTAGACTGTTTTGTTTCTACAAGAATTTAAAATGCAAATTTTCCCCCATATTTTAAAATGTCTTGAGCAGGACTACCGTACAGTGATTTATAAACGTGCATAAATTTAGACGCGCTCATTTTCCTTTTTAAGATTGTTTGTGCACTACAAATGTGCACCCTGCTGAGCTGGTCACATAGCTGCACTTTAAACTTGTTGCGCAGCACATACATGTGGTGTCAGGTTGACGCTGCGCAGCACCCCCACCCAGGACGCTTGGGAAGCTCAGAGAAAACAAAAAGTCGAAACGTTTCAAACCAGTGCCGATTTATTTGCTAAAAAGATTCAAAGCTACAAACAGGTGAAAACATTTCATATACTGAGACATTAAGATTTGTTAAGATTTCACTGTAAAAGCAAAAAACGAAGTAGATTATAAATTTTGTCGAGTACAAAAAATATAGTTTAGATCTCAAGTATCTGCAGATTTAGTTTTCTGCACAATTTTTTTTTAATTCAGTTGCCTCGAAAAACTTGTTAAAGATATTTAATAAAACCATAAACATCGTGACCAACAAAAGTCCTATAGATTTAGGACAAAGATAATCTTCACAAATATACGGTAGTTTACTAATTTGGTTTAATTCTGAAATGTTTTGATTGTTCCTCATCAAGAAACCAGTTTTTATTCAAAAAGATTCAAACCAAATGCACCAGAATTTTGTTCACATTCAGAAAAATCGTCTGATTTATTCTAAAATCTAATCACAAGG
>JBBPBX010001787.1:61196-84647 GCA_038048925.1 Garcialebias charrua | reverse complement strand
TTAGATTATATTACTACCTTGAAATACTTATCCATACAAATTCATCCTACTTGCACCGTTATATTCTACCATGTTGTTGTTTACAATATTTCTTTTGGACCTTGTAAATATTATATTTCTTTTTTTACTTTTTGGTACTTTAATTTTTACCCTTATTGTATGCTTTAGTATTTTTTGTTCGTTTTTCTTTTTAGCGAGTCACATCAGTTCTTCTCATCCTGCACTGTCATCCTTGTGTTAACCTGCTTACGACAAACAAACAACATAGCCGCATGCATTCATTATTTAAAATTAAAACTGCATCTAATGTAGTCAACTGTGTATTCAGTGATAACAATTAAAATGTCTCATGTGAGATATTTTCAGCAAACAACCTAAGACATCCTGCATCGTCATCTTTCATTAGTGAAGTCTTTTCCTGAGGCTTTCACCAGCTCGTTAATCACACATGCTCACTCTATTCCTGCCAACACACCTGCTCAGTCAGCTAGCCCTGCAAGTCTTTTCTTTTTGCTCGTCTGCTCGCTCCTCATCGACATCTTGCAACATTTAAAGGTCTGGAGCTCTGTGTCATTTAAAGTCTCCTTGGTTTATAGCAGAGAATAAAAGCTGTCAAATTTTTGGTTAAGTTTTTCATTTTTGTTCTGACGTCTGCCATGTAGAGGGTGTTTTTGTTGTTACATTTTAATGCCCAAGTTAATCAAATATTAATAATAAAATAATTACACAAACAATTGACAATTTTGCCTCTCATATCTGGAATTGGACCCCCCCCCCCTTCTCTTTATTCATTGTGGAGAAGCTGCAATAAAAGAAGGATCTATGGTGCTGCCCACAAGAATGCCTTCTTGTAGCCAAGCCTAAAATAGTTTTTTTTTTTTTTTTTTTTTTTTCAATTTACTGTATATTGGAAGGCTCTTTAGAAAGTTCCAGTTTAAAATTTCAGGCTTTAAATTTAGCCATGTGTGCCATGGTATCCGCTTGTCTTGGAATAGCTTGAATTATTCTCTTTTCAAGCTCATAATAAAATGTCATGATACACAATTTGTGCATTGTGGAGGAGGGGAGGGTTATTTTACTGCCATTTGAGATGTTTTAATGTCCATTTTATCCATCTCTGCTAATTCAAATTTGTGGCAAGACACCAAACATGCAATTGTTCAATGTTTGTTCTCACAGTGTTGCAGTTTTGTAGAAGCATGCGTTCAGTCAACCTTTATTTAGGCAGGTTAATCCCTTTGTGCCTCGATGACTCATTTACAAGAGAGACCTGGAGATAATGTAATGTACATAATGTACATTTGAATTTGACCTGCAGGGAAAAACAATAAAGACGACGTGAAGAGTGAAGTTCTTCTTCGAATAAATTAGTGAAATTCCAAAAACATTCTCCATTAAAAAATATTTGTTAATCTGAAGAAATTCTGTGTTGTAGCAAACATACATTTTTAATCTTTGAATCAATTTTGTACCCATAGGTACACAAATGGCACACACATACTGTAACAATAACCAGTGTTGTGTCTTTATGTCCCTGAACCCAGGTTAAAAATAAAAAAATAAGCTTTTTGTTGTGTTGTCAGTCTTTAGAAGAATGCTAGTCTGCTTCAGTCTTTTTTTTTTCATTAGAAAATTATGTAAATGAGCCATAGATGACAGAACAGACAAAAGTTAACTAGTACTTTACCACCATCATTGTATTTCTATTGCCCTTCAAAAAAAAATATTGGTATTTTGTGCGTGTCTTTAGGAAATAAAAAAAATGGACAAGTAGCCAATAAACATATAAGACGAAGCCTTAAACCCCATCCGCAGCTGGTGTATAAGATCTGAAAGCCATGTGCTTAACAAGTGAAAAATCCAATTAACTGTCTGACTTGGCACCTAACATCCAGTGGATTCATACGTCAGAAATCCATTGTTATCATACTGTTGGAAAAATTACAGTTCTACGCCCGTTAAACTGAATTTTATGTGACGTTTCAATTTAATTTCCTAATTAAAACAACTTTTCTTTCATCAGGAGCCTCATTTGTGTTGAAGAGAACAAATGAGTATAACTCACAGCTCAAAACACTTGAACAGTTACATTCAAGGTGTGTCATTAAAACGGTAAGACGGGTAAAAAAGTCCTAAATTAAAACAGCTAAAGGGGAGAATAAAATGTTCCTGGTGCAAAACATCAATTAGACTAAACATTTACGTTAGGTTTTCAACCAATAAAACCAGCAGGTGATGAGTGAAGCATTACTGTGTTTAATTGAGGTTGGCACACAACGATGTGTTGCAGGTTCAGATTTGAATTGTAATGATTGGTTTCTGCAGGCAAGTGGATATTTATCAAATGCTGTCTGAAGTCTGGTTTTGTCTGATTGGACTAATGTAATGCAATGTGTACTGGTCAGTGGTGTCAGGTCCAGGTAAACACATTTGCTGCTCAGGTTGTGACTTTAGTGGGAGGACCATGTTGGATTTTGCCCTGAAGCATGCAATTAAATCTAAAAGTCAGGTCCTCTGGACGGATTCTTCTTTGTTAAAACTTTTTGTCTTTTATCTAAAAGACTTTTATTCAATTCCGTTTATTTATATAGCTCCAAGTCACAACATGTCACTGCACAGAAACATGCATATTCATTAAAAAGTCAGTTAATAACATTATTTATCCGAGGTGCAGACTGCTTTGAGTCTGAGGAGCTGCAACAACAAAGAAGTCTTATGGATAAAAGACAAAATGTTTGAACAAAGAAGAATCTGTCCAGAGGACCTGACTCAATATGTGTTGGATTTTATCCCACGCTCCAAACTAAGATATCATGTTAAATGCATGTATTCATAAAAACATTTATTAAAGGTGAGAGTTGACTGGTGAACTTGGAGGTTAGTTCTTTTTTAAAAAGCACAGTTCTTGGCATTTTGCAAGGATAAGTTTCCTTTTGTGCTTTAAAGTTTGTCTATTATTCATGGTTGTGCCAATAAATGGGAACTAATTATATATTTTAAGAAAAGGTAAAGGACCTGAAGGCATGGTTGTCAATGTAAGACACATGTCTGTTTCAGTCTGAGTTTGAGTCTTTTTATGCCTGAATGACTCATTTGCATACTTCAAAATATGCTGAAGTAGACAACCAAGAACATAAAGAAAACCCTTGGAGAGCCTATAAAGCTCAAGTTCTTTAAGTACACGTAACAAATAGTAGAAGCAATCTTGGTAAAAAGGGCAATATCAAAGAGAAAAGGACATTGCTTGTTGTTTAAGGGAAGCTCATCTTGGTGGCGCTGGTATTTGTTGGTGCTGTCACAGGTGATGAAACAAGATTTATGAAAGCAGAGGTTCAGTCAGATGCATGAATATTATTTAAATCAAACGACCAGGATGAGAACCTTGACCATAAACACCAAAGTGATTCTGATGTGGGTGCTATTGTTTGTAAAATGCTCTCTGCTACTTTATTTCTGTGACATCACTGTAGATAAGAACACAGCAAAATGTATGCGGTGAAGCATATGGTGATCATCAGGGTGTCAAAAGAATCAAATCAACTGAAGCTATATTTATTCTAATGTCTGTTATACGCTTTCATATTCATTTTGTTGTGCCACAGTGAATAAGACTGTTTCACTTTGTCATAATCACATTCTGCAATATAAATGTAAAACGGGTCAACGGATTGATCAGCAGTTTGATATGAAAATACATTTCAGTTTCCCACTGTGGGGAATTTTAATTTTCATGCATGATGACTAAAAATGTATTTTGGACTCATGATTGCAAACAAGGCAGGAGTATGGGGCCTCCACGTCACAATCCTGGGCTGTGGGGAATGTTTGAAAAGTTGACTTTATTTCTTTTTGTTGTTGTTGGAGT
Source organism: Garcialebias charrua (assembly GCA_038048925.1). Taxonomy (NCBI): domain Eukaryota; kingdom Metazoa; phylum Chordata; class Actinopteri; order Cyprinodontiformes; family Rivulidae; genus Garcialebias; species Garcialebias charrua. The sequence goes on along the minus strand of JBBPBX010001787.1, from coordinate 80,782 downwards.
CAGTCCCGTTTGTCTCGTTTAGATACGGTTCAGCATGGTTCAGTGTTCAGTGTTTTCTTCCTTTGTCCTCTGTCTCCATAAGCTCCACTGGTTTCTAAACACCTAACCGATGCATTTTATCTTCCCAAACAGATCACCTGGCTCCTCTTCCAGAGTTCACCCCTCCCTGATCTTATAGTCCTTGTTTTCTGAACATGCCAGCACGTTTTGTTCCTCATTTGGTCACCCAACCTGTTCTCCTGCTCCATGGTTTTTTGGTTTGTTTGATTTCAGTCCAAACGGCATGCGGCTCGGGTGGTTGCTGAGGCAAAAACTCGGGCGTGGGAGGAGTTCGGAGAGGCCATGGAGAATGACTTCCGTACGGCTTCGAGGCGATTCTGGTCCACCATCCGGCGTCTCAGGGGGGGAAAGCGGTACGCGACCAACACCATTTATGGTGGGGATGGCGTGCTGTTGACCTCAACTCGGGATGTTGTGAGTCGGTGGGCGGAGTACTTCGAAGACCTCCTCAATCCTACTGGCACGTCTTCCACTGAGGAAGCGGAGCCTGGGGACTTTGGGTCGGGCTCTCCAATCTCTGGAGCTGAGGTCACCGAGGTGGTTAAAAAGCTCCGCGGTGGCAGGGCTCCGGGGGTGGATGAGATTCGCCCTGAGTTCCTTAGGGCTCTGGATGTTGTGGGGTTGTGTTGGCTTACGCGACTCTGCAATATCGCGTGGACATCGGGGGCAGTTCCCTTGGATTGGCAGACTGGGGTGGTGGTTCCCCTATTCAAAAAGGGGGACCGTAGGGTGTGTTCCAACTATAGGGGGATCACACTCTTAAGCCTCCCTGGTAAGGTCTATTCAGGGGTTCTGGAGAGGAGGGTCCGTCGGATAGTCGAACCTCGGATTCAGGAGGAGCAGTGTGGTTTTCGTCCTGGTCGTGGAACACTGGACCAGCTCTACACCCTCAACAGGGTCCTGGAGGGCGCGTGGGAGTTTGCCCAACCAGTTTACATGTGCTTTGTGGACTTGGAAAAGGCATTTGACCGCGTCCCTCGGGGGGTTCTGTGGGGGGTACTCCGGGAGTATGGGGTACCAGGCCCATTGATATGGGCTGTTAGGTCCCTGTACGACCGGTGTCAGAGCTTGGTCCGCATTGCCGGCAGTAAGTCAGGCTCGTTTCCAGTGAGAGTTGGACTCCGCCAAGGTTGCCCTTTGTCACCGATTCTGTTCATAACTTTTATGGACAGAATTTCTAGGTGCAGCCAAGGTGTTGAGAGGATCCGTTTTGGTGGCCTTAGAATCGCTTCTCTGTTTTTTGCAGATGATGTGGTCCTATTGGCTTCATCAGATCGTGATCTACAGCTTTCACTGGAGCGGTTTGCAGCCGAGTGTGATGCGGCCGGGATGAGGATCAGTTCCTCCAAATCCGAGGCCATGGTCTTGAGCCGGAAAAGGGTAGCATGCCCTCTCCGGGTCGGGGATGAGGTCCTGCCCCAAGTGGAGGAGTTTAAGTATCTCGGGGTCTTGTTCACGAATGAGGGAAAACTGGAGCGTGAGATCGATAGGCGGATAGGTGCAGCGTCCGCAGTGAAGCGGGCGCTGTACCGGTCTGTCGTGGTGAAGAGAGAGCTGAGTCGAAAGGCAAAGCTCTCAATTTACCGATCGATCTACGTTCCCACCCTCATCTATGGTCATGAGCTTTGGGTTGTGACCGAAAGAACGAGATCTCGGATACAAGCGGCTGAAATGAGTTTTCTCCGCAGGGTGTCTGGACTCTCCCTTAGAGATAGGGTGAGAAGCTCAGTCATCCGGGAGGGACTCGGAGTAGAGCCGCTGCTTCTCCACATCGAGAGGAGCCAGTTGAGGTGGCTCGGGCATCTGGTTAGGATGCCTCCTGGACGCCTCCCTGGTGAGGTGTTCCGGGCATGTCCCACCGGGAGGAGACCCAGAGGAAGACCCAGGACACGCTGGAGGGACTATGTTTCTCGGCTGGCCTGGGAACGCCTTGGGATTCCCCCAGAGGAGCTGCTCCAAGTGGCTGGGGAGAGGGAAGTCTGGGCCTCCCTACTTAGGCTGCTACCCCCGCGACCCGACCCCGGATAAGCGGACGAAAATGGATGGATGTATGGATGGATGATTTCAGATGTGTCTTGGTACAGTATAGTTTTTTTTTTTTGTTATTGTTTTTTTATCTTGTCTTTTTTTGGGTCCTCACACTTTACCTAAAACAAACAAAATCCATCCATCCATCCATCCATCCATCCATCCATCCATCTATCTAGCCATTCATCCATCCATCTATCATCCATCCATCCATTTTCTTCCACTTATCCGGGGTCGGATCGTGGGTGTAGCAGCCATAGGGAGGCCCAGACTTCCCTCTCCCCATCCACTTGGGCCAGTTCCTCCAAGGGAATCCTGAGGCGTTCCTAGGCCAGCTGAGAAACATAGTCCCTCCAATGTGTCGTCCTGGGTCTTCCTCTGGGTCTCCTCTCGGTGTGACGTGTCTGGAACACCTCACCAGGGAGGTGTCCAGCACGTAACCAAATGTTCGAGCCACCTCAACTGGCTCCTCTCGATGTGGTGAAGCAGCAGCTCTACTCTGAGTCCCTCCCGTATATGACCGAGCTTCTCATCCTATCTCTGAGGGAGAGCCCAGACACCCTGCAGACAAAACTCATTTTGGCTGCTTGTATCTGCAATATTGTTCTTTCGGTCACAAACCAAAGCTCGTGATCATAGATAATGTTAAACTCATATTTGTTTCATTATGCTGTGCAGGAAGGATCTAGCGGTCTGTTTTACAGTGGATCTGAAGAAGCCTCTGGTATGACAGTCTGATGAAGAAGGTGAGGGTTGTCTAATGTTCTTCTTTTTATGAAGAATCCTTCTTTGTACAATCTTCAATTCTGGTCCTTTATACTCCAGCAGATGATGGCGGAAGAGCTCATGGATGGCATCTGTCAGCAGGTAGCGTCACTCAGTCGGAATCCGAGTGTGCATTCATCCAGATAAACCGTCACCACGGAGGAATAAAAGTGACCAAGAGTCATCGTTCTGGTTTGTTCACCACAAGGGGAATGACTAATTTATTCAGTTGACACATCACCTTTTATACATACACATGTGTTCTTAATGATGTGACAGGAAGTGCGTGTCCTTTCAAAATAAAATGGGTTTGACAAATGAAAGCATAATAACTCCACTCAACACCCCTACTTGCGTTCATTTTGTCAAAAACCAAACAATCAAAATCAAACAATAACAAAACAGTACCAAACAAAACGTTATTTACATTATTTACATTCCGAAAATGTATTTTTCGAACTTCATTAACTTGGCTTTTGTTGCAGGCTTTGTAAAAACATCCGCCACCATTAAATCTGTTTGACAGTATTCCAAATTCAGTTTTCCTGCGTTGACACTCGATCTCACAAAATGATATTTGATGTCAATGTGTTTACATCTGTTTCTGTTTACAGGATTCTTTGTCAGAGCTATTGTCCCTTGATTATCTTCAAATATTTTGGGTGGCTTCATTTGATGTTTGTACATGCTCTGCAACAGTTGTGACAAATACAGACATTCTTGTGCGGTTGCTGATAAGGCTATATATTCTGCTTCACAGGTAGATAATGCAACAGTTGGTTGTTTCTTTGTTTTCCATGATACTAAAGTACCCTTTTCATTTAAACTGGTGCAGTAACCCGTAACACTTTTTCTATCAGCGATGTCTGTAGCCCAATCTGCGTCACTATGGGCGGTCACATGTAAATCATTTTCACATTTTCTGTAGTACAATGCCTTGTCCTTTGTTTGTTTCAAATATCTGAGTACATGTTTTACCATAGTCCAGTGTTCTATAGTTGGTTCATTTAGATGCTGTGATAATATGCTTAAGATGAAACTTAAATCAGGTCGAGTACATGAAGTTAAATAAATAAGGCTACCAACTGCCTCTCTGTACTCTTTTACATTCTCCATTTTTTCAGCATTTTCATTGCAGTTCAGTTTTTGTTCACAAGGAGTAGATCTTGGTTTGCAGTCTTGCATTTGAAATCTTTCTAGTATTTTATCGACATATTCTTCTTGTGACATTTTTACATAATTTTCTGTATGCTCAAAATGGATGCCAAGAAAATGTTTGAGTTTGCCCATATCTTTCATTTTGAATCTTGCTGTCAGGATTTCCTTCACAGTTTTCAGAATATTTTCATCACTGGCAGCAATAATAATATCATCAACCCAAATTATTATTATTACTTTGTTCTTTTCTGTTTCTCTGGTATAAACACAATGGTCTGCAGGGTTTTGTATGAAATCATTTTCAGTTAAATAGTCATGTAATGTCTTGTTCCAATTTCTGCCTGACTGTTTTAAGCCATAGAGTGATTTTTCTAGTTTATAAACCAGTTTCTCATTTGATTTTCCTTTTATTTCATATCCTTCAGGTTGCTCTACATAGACTTCAAAGTCAATTGGTGCATGCAGGTATGCAGTTTTTACGTCCATTTGATGTAATATAAGGTTTTCATGGATGGCACATTGCATCAGAACTCTAATACTTGTCATATTGGCTGTTGGGGAAAAGGTTTCTTCATAGTCTATGCCGTAATTTTGATTATAACCTTTGGCAACATATCGTGCTTTGTATTTTTCACCATCACCATTATTTTTCTTTACATATACCCATCGACCCCCTACTGCTTTCTTATCTTCTGGCAATGTTGTTAGGGTAAAAGTGTTGTTTTCTTTTAGTGAGTTTATTTCTTCATCCATAGCAGCTGTCCATTCTTTTGAGTTTGGTGACATCATAGCTTCATTGAATGTTTTAGGTATGTCATATATTATTCTGTAACAGTAGTCTATGTTGGTTAATGCGTGGTTTTCTTCTTTTACACTTGTCACATATTCATTAAGATATTCTGGTCTTTTTCTTGTTCTAGCAGGATACCGTCTATCTTCTGATTCTCCACTAGGTGGTGCCAGGTCGTTTACTTCTGGTTGATCTGATCTCGCTTCCTGTGATCCTGAATCTACCTGCTCTTTTATTATTGCATTTTCTCTCATTTGGATGTCATCATTATCATCGACATCATAAGACACATTTTGTGTTTGTGTTTGGTCTTCATCATTATTTTTAGTCAAGAATTTAACCAATCGGCATTTTTGTACTTTTGCGTTTTCTGGAAAATAAATCCAATATGCAGGACTGTTATTATCATACCCTATAAAAATACCTTTTGTGCATTTTGCATCAAGTTTCCCTTGTTTCTGTTTGTATGCATAACAATCTGTCCCAAATTTTTGCATTCTAGATACCGTATTCGTCGGCGTATAAGTCGCACCGGAGTATAAGTCGCACCAACCTAATTATGCCCAATTAAATGGAAAAATCAACGTATAAGTCGCACCGGCCTATAAGTCGCACCGGCCTATAGGTCGCACCTCACGTGAACTGGTGTTTTGCCCAAAATGGACTGGCTGCCAAATTGTTTGGAAGGACTTTTGACAAGATTATCACATAAAAACTACAGTATTTTGTTTGATGTGTCTTAGTTGAACTTTTCATTAATAAATGAACATAATTTTTGTATATTTTGTGTCTTTCATCATTTATCTTTAAAGATAAACACATAAAAATATATTTTTATTAGCTGACATTACAGTAAAAAACGTGTCTCAGTTTAAAATGATGACAGAAACAGATACTGTATTTATTTTATGGTTTTTATTTATTTATTCAAAACCATTGAAGTCTTCATCTTCTGTGTCACTGCACCATTTTTGGACCAGGCAGATGTCAACAGTGTAGGTACTGTAAAGGGTTTCTTAGCGCCCATAGCGGCCGAAACTGGTACTGCACCATTTTTGGAGTTTTTGACCAAAGTCAAATTATGACCAAAATATTGGAAAAATCGACGTATAAGTCGCACCGGCCTATAAGTCGCAGGGCTTAGAAATGTAGGCAAAAAGGTGCGACTTATACGCCGGAGAATACGGTAAGTTTGGTTTCTTTCCTGTTAGTAAAAAGTAGGGTGTTTGACCTGTCCGGTTGTTAAAACATCTATTTCTTATAATAGCTGCGGTTCGGATAGCATATGTCCACAGTCTTTTTGGTAATTGACTCTCAATTAGCATACATCTTCCCATATCAAACAGGGTTCTCCAGCTACGTTCAGCTGTGCCATTTTGGTGTGGGGAATATGGGGCTGATGTTTCATGTTTTATCCCATTTTTGCTTAATAGTTCTTTGTAATCTTTTGATGTGAATTCCGTACCATTATCAGACCTCATACATTTTATTTTACCGTATGGTGCCGTATGGCTCCGTTACATCTGGTACCATCAGCCAACTCGATACAATGTGTTGTTGACTGGAAATGTTCATCAAACTTTTTAAATGCGGTCTTTTCTTTCAGGATGTGTGAAGTCGCTCCTGTGTCCACCATGAGACCTGTAGTTTTGAGGTTCTGTCGACGATTTGGTCTCACGCTGTCATCTCTCGTCCGGAATGCATACGTGTTGTCGCTCTCTGTGTTCCTGTCCTCCTCCACTGCTGTGCGGCGTCGTCACTCCATCGCTTCCTTCTGCAGTTTGAATCGCTGTGTGTGCTGCTCCTGCAGTGACTGCACCACAGTCTGTAGCGGCAGACATTGGCTTTATGTCCAGTGAAGCCACACTTAAAACATGTTATTTCTTTCTTGTAGTCTCCAGCAGCTGTTGATAATAGTGCGCTTTGTGGCGTCCTCACTTTCATGACGTCATCTGCTTCTGTCATGCGCATTCTTTCAGTGTCCTCATAACTCCTGAGTTTCACTTTGAATTCAGCAAACTGTATGTCTGATTCACTTTGTGTTATATGGACGGAAAAAGGCTTAAATGTCTCTGGCAGTCCTTTTAAAACCATCGCCACGAGTAAACCATCACTAAGGATCTCCCCGGCATTTCTCAGGGCTGTAATTAGTGTCTCTGCACGTATGATATATTCAGTCACACTTTCACCGCTCTTCTTCCTCAATGAAGTTAATTCAGTGTAGAGACTTATAATTCTTGGTTTACCTTTTCCAGCATAGTAGTCTCTAAGTATCTTTAATGCTTTTCGACCATCGTCGGCAGCTTCTCTCATCACGAGTGACAAACTTTTGTCATCGAGGAATTGGATCAGCTCTGCATATGCCATTTCATTTTTCTCTTCATTGGTGTCTGCCGGTACACTCACGTCGTCGGCTGGCACCTCCTCGTCGTCGGCCGGTACATCCACGTCGTCAGCCGGTTCATCCTCGATATTTTTTCCCAATATGGTGTCTTTCAGACCTTGAAGTTTAAGATGTCCCAGAACTCTCATCTCCCACAGTTCATAATTGTTTTCATCTCCGTCGAAGGTTAGCCGCGCCCATCGGCTACTTGAATCGACGACGCGTTTGTTCATGGTGCCAGTTAGCATTCAGTAGTTGCTCACCAAAACGCTCGTCCTTATGACTCCAATCTCCAATGATTCACCCGCGCTCGCCGTCGTTGTCCAGAGCTTCTCCGGGTTGTATCTTGAGCTCTTCCTGGAGTTCTCCTGGGCTGTAGCTGGGTTGTATCTGGGTTCTGCTGGGCCCATAACCTGTCAGCAGGTAGCGTCACTCAGTCGGAATCCGAGCATGCATTCATCCAGATAAACCGTCACCACGGAGGAATAAAAGTGACCAAGAGTCATCGTTCTGGTTTGTTCACCACAAGGGGAATGACTAATTTATTCAGTTGACACGTCACCTTTTATACATACACATGTGTTCTTAATGATGTGACAGGAAGTGCGTGTCCTTTCAAAATAAAATAGGTTTGACAAATGAAAGCATAATAACTCCACTCAACAGCATCACTCATGATCGATGGAAGAGACAGTTTGAACTTCCTCTCTTTCGTCATTGCTCTTGCTCTGCATCCATTTTTTCAACTATTTTGGGGCTGTAGTTGAGATGTTGAACTTTTGAGATGTTATCAGCTGCTCCTGGTTTTACACCTTGCTATGGTTATGCATCATAACAGATGTCCAAAAGTAAAACGCTTTCAGTAAAAATACTTCCAGCTGTACAGCATCAGACACCAGAAAGTCCAGTCATCAGCACCCCTGAAAAAAAAAGTAAATTTTATTTATTTATTTATTTTGGGGGAGGGGGGGGGTGAATTTGGGTTTTGGGTTCTGTTAATTTCATTTATGATTCAATGCAACAAAATAAACAAATTTAACAGGTAACAGATCATTGATCATTGATAATTTTTTTTTGTTTTTACATAATTCCTTTAATTGCTGGATGTCTGGCCCCAGAGCTGCTGGTTTTCAGTCACTGTGCCCCCCTGATCAGTTTAATTGAATAGTCCTGCTTTAGAGGGTGGAATACAGTTTATTCTATTTCCAAAACCTAAACTAAGTCTAGAAAAATGTAAAAGATGATAAAGCCCTGTGGCCGACCGCATGAGCAGCTGAATACAACCGTGATAAACAGTAAGTAACACATGTTCATCTGTACAAAGCTAACTGCAGGCAAATCCTCCATTTTTGTCATAATTACATTGTACAGTATGCTTAATGGTTAATAGGCATTAGATAAAGGGCTTTCAATGATTTAAAACCTAGCTTAGCGGCTCTGTTCTGAGACACACACACAATTTATTTTAAAATAAATAAAACCGGAAACACGTTATCGGCAGGTCGTGGGTACAACTTCACGTTGTACGTGTCCAGGGCAGCGAAATATGCGCCCAGCAGCTTTCCATTGTTTTGCGACGTTGTGGAAGAACTGCGCATGCGTGATTTATAACGAGAGTCAATGGATAAGAGTCATGCGTCCACAGGACCGGAAATACGTCACCAATCAGAAAAGTTTTTTGAAACAAAGAATATAACTCATTGTCTATAAAATATTTATCCTACACAACTAAAAACATATGAACATATATTTCAAAATATCTTTATTTTATAAATTATTATTATTATTATTATTTGTTTTTTTAAGTCTTCAATGTAAATAGCTCCAGAAGTTGCAGTGGGGCGGCGCCCTAGCGCCCCCTATTGGCCGGCCGCCCCTGTCAACTGGACAACTTCTAAAACTTACATTTATAAGTTGAAAAAAAAAGCTTCTTCTTAAGTTTTCATGTGTTTTTAAGGCAGCAACTGAACTTAAAGTATTTAAGTTAAACCATGCTAATCATTTTTAGGGTGACCCTACTAGGGGCATGAAGCCCTGCTCCAAGGACCATTGGGAAACTCAAACCCCAAGGTGGCAGCCCAGTGAGAGGACAAACAAAATCAAAATTCAAAATCATAACAAATGCTGATAAGTAATGGGAATCTACACATCTTTTTAATTTGACTCCAAACAACTGACTGGTAGATATGGGAAATATTCTACAAAAAGCTGAATGGCATGTTTAATGTGAATTTATCAAATAGTCCATTTTAATGTATCCTTTTAATTTGTCATTGACCAACCCCAATAATGTTTGAGAAATTTCGTTTATGTGCTTATTTTGTGATACACTGCACATTTACACCATCTAAATTCAAATTCCAAGTTATGATACATAAACACTCGATAAAAAGTTTAATACATGTCTTATTCTCAACATGCTGTTTAACATATGCTAACTAATTTGAGGGGGAATGTAAAAATTAGGGATGGGGCAGATCCGATCCAGTATCGGTATCGGTATCGGTATCGGTATCCGATACCAGCATAATTTAAGTATCGGATATCGGATCCAACCTGCCGATATTTCCGATCCAGCTTCAAAGAGCACTTGTGTTCCATCATATTCTGTGACTGCCGTCTTAACATTATGTGAGTTAAAACCAATGAAGACACTCACAACAGGAAACTCACAAACTTTAACAGTATAGTCTTTATAGTATAGAAAACATTCCAAAATACACATAACTTTATAGTCTCAGTACAAATATTTCATTATACAGATTCACATACCTGAACAGTATCGGATCGGAAAAGTATCGGTATCGGTCGATAACCAGTTCTTAAGTATCGGTATCGGATCGGAAGTGAGAAATGTGGATCGGTGCATCCCTAGTAAAAATATTGGTATTTAAAAGTATTATTATTATTTTTCCAGAAACTGCAACAGAAATCCTGCAGCACACCTTGGACTTTTTAGGGTTGAGGATTTCCCCCATCTAACTTTCAGCAGTTCATGTTTTAAACAGACTTTGCCCCAACTGGGATTGGTTTTGTGCTCTGCACAGTGAGAGGTATAGGGAGACTGTGTAAATGTTGGTGTATGGGCTCAGCATCTTTAACCAACTGGAGTTGGCATTCCCATGCAGGAGAGACAAAGCCAGGGGGCGGGGGGAGGCGCATGGGGGTGAGTAAAGCGCGGAGAAGCGAAGTGAGGCACAGCTCATTTCAGTGGGATCGCTGGGCTGCGGAGCTCCTCGGATTTTACAGCCAGACAAGAAACAAACAAAAAAAAGAATAAATCAATAAAACAATCCGCCTCTGCGTTTGGTGCGTAAAGAGCTCCCCACCTGGACCACCGTGCGCTCTGCGTCTGGCTCACCTGGTGCTCTGAAGACCCGCAAACAACAACAACAACAACAACAAACACTAATATAACTTTTCCACCGTGGTTTCCTAAAAAGGTAAGAGGCTGATGAGCTTTGGTTGTATTTCTTTTATCTTTTTTTTATATTCTCCTCTTCTTTTTTTTTAAAGCGCAAAATGTTCTGATTTGAGAAACGCACATCGTTTGGTGTAAAAAAATACCTCAAATGAATGATTGAATTGGGAAATTATTAATGTACACGTGGCTGTCATGACTGAAATGTAGAAGTTAGAACATCTGTTGTACATGTTCTGATAAATAAATGTCACACACTGTTCCGAGGCAAATTGAGCTTTAATGCAAAAAGCTGCACTATTAAATTTCCAAACAAAGATGCAAATGATTGTTTATTCATAATAATTGATAATTTCTGTAACGTTACAAGAAGAAGTGGGACATGTGTCCGGGCTGCAGCAGTGGAAGAGTTAACCGTTGCGACACCTGCTCTTTGGTTCTGGTTCTGGCATCTGATCCGAACCCAAAGGCTCCAGACTCTCATCTCAGCTGGATGAAGTGTGGATCTATTTATTTTGTGCACTTCATAATAATCAGTGGTGATAGGAAGAAAAAAAGAAGTTACGGCTTGATGGTTTGCTCTGACAATATTTCATTTTGTTTGTTTGATGATATTTTTGCACAGATTTCATACAATTTACTGTAAATCTGCACCTTTCTACTAATTTAATCAACTGTTCCTGGACATGTTTTTTTTTAATTAAAATGTATTAATTTTAAAATGCAACACAAAACAATACCACAAACTAAGCTTATACAACACATAAATAAAATGAAGAGTAGCAGCAAGAAGAAAAAAAAACCTTATTATATCTGCCCCCTCTTACAATCAATCAAATCAAACAACAATCATCTTTAAGTAACGAAACAACAACAACAACAAAAAAGAACAATTCACCATAATTATCGAACTACAATGCAACATACATAACAGTATTTCATATATATTTTTGCAATGGTCCAGTTTTGATCATTTTCTTAAATGTAAAAAAAATGTTTGCACTTTTTTTACTTCAGTCTCCAAACCATTCCTAATATTTCTATTTGTGAATTAAAAATTGCACTGGATTTTCATTTTTTATGATCCACAAAAACAGGAAACATTTCATTTTTCAAAACGTGGGAAGCCCGAATGCTTTCCCTCATCATACCTTAGTAACGCCACCCACCTCTTGAGCCAATAGCTGCAGCCCTCATATTAAAACGCACGCACGCGCAAAATAACACACGCTCACAGAAAGGCGCAGTTTTTCAAACGCACCATCAATGTCACCATGGAAACCAAGTCTCTTGACACCTCCAGCTGACTGCCTCCTGCAGGACTCCTGGCTTGTCGTGCGAGCGCTCGTGGATGGACCTGGAGAGGAGAGATGCTTCTCTCGGAGTTTGATGCAAACTGATGGGCTCCAGCTGGTTTCTGACACTGGTGGTCCAGGCTCCCAGCACCATGTGCACTGTGTCACTCGTCACAGGCGATCCTTGGCCTGGGGGTGTGAAAGCTGGGAGAGTCGGTGAAATAGTGTCCATGCAGATAATACGTTTTGTGTTCCTCCCTGAGGCTGATATCCTAACAGCGTTCTGCGTTTTCTGTCTGACATGAACGAGCAGGACAGACATCCAAGGCGAGCTCTGACTTGCCGAGGACCAGAACGTGTCATTTGATGCATGCATGTTCTGAATCTGGAGTAGATGTGTTTTAAAAAAATGCACGTCTATGTTCCTGTATTGGCCAATTAGCATTTAAATATTGTTATTTAATTAAGAATCTTATTGCACGTTTCATTATTCATTTATAACCAATATCAATGTTAAAATCAAATAGGAGCTGAAAACCAGTTACATCTTGGTTGTACAGTTTGTTCTCGATATTTTTTTTTCTTTCATTTTTCGTCACTAAGGGATAAAAGATCCACTGATGGAGAAACACAACACTGCAGAAACAAACAGCATTTTATTTATTTTTTTTAAATGTGAAATTAAAGCTGGTCTTTGTAATAATCACAGTAAAAGTGCTGGATGGAACTAAATTCAGCCCGTGGTCATGGGAGGCTCCTTAACACGAGTACAATCAAAAGAACACGCACATAATACACACCCATGGGCGTCATCCAAGACTAACACACACTCCCAGAAAAAAGGCAAGACACCCCCCACCCCCGGAGCAACATTGATGATATCACACGCAAATCAAAAGTCACGTATCTTCTCAGTTCTGTTACAGATTTTCAAATATGTAACTTTCATTGCTGTGACAATAAGCAGGGAAGACATTTATGAACACACACCCCCACACACAGGGCATTTGTGGAGATGAAAGCCGCAGTTTAATAACATGGAAATGAAAGTAGGTCGGTATGGTGGAGCAGTGGTGATTAATGGTCTTCAAGGAACCAGGTGTTCGCCTCCAGCCTGGGGCTTTGTCTGTTTGGAGTTTATGTTCTTCCTGTGCATGTGTGGGCTTTCTCCATGGTAATCTGGTTTCCTATCACAAACCAAAAACATGCATGTTAGGTCAGCTGGTCATGGGGTGTCCAATCCTGGTCATCAAGGGCCACGACCCTGCATGTTTTACATGCTTTTCTGCTCTACAACACCTGATTTAATGGCTAAATCACCTGTACATGTTCTACAGAGCCATGCGCCTCACTCATTGGTTCAAACCAGGTGAGTTGGAACAGAGAAACATCTAAAACATGCAGGATAGTGGCCCTCGATCATTGGACATTCCTTCTGTAAGTTGTACTGGGATGGGAGTGAGTGCATGAATGATTGTGTCATTTGTCTCTGTGTGGCCCTGCAATGGACTTGTGACTGGTCCAGATGCACCCGCTTCGAACATTATCAACCATTAAATTCATTCAACCTTTATTTATACAGGCTAGCCTCGTTGAGTCACGGGGACTCATTTACAAGAGGGACCTGTCTCACTCACACCAAACAACCATCCACTCTCACACTCACACCTAGGGTCAATTTAGAGTCACCAATCAGCCTAACATGCATGTTTTTTGGTCTGTGGGAGGAAACCGGAGTACCCGGAGGAAACCCACGCATGCACGGGGAGAACATGCAAACTCCACCCAGAAAGGCCCCGGACCGGGATTTGAACCGGCAACCTTCTCGCTGAGAGGCAGCAGCTCTACCAGTTGTGCCACCGTGCTGCCCAAAAAATGGCCATTATCAGTTATTATCATCCCCATACGTTGCGGTCAGATTTCCCCTTCTGTACCTCCTAGTATGTTTAAAGATGCGTTGTCACTGTTGGTAGCGATGACAGCAGGCTCCGTCTTTAGCTACGTGTTAAAGTTTAAAGGGTCTGGCGTTAGCTAGGTTTAGGGTCTTGGTTAGGTTTAGGGTTGGTCCTCTGGGCCAGGTGTAAGGTTAGGTTTAGGAAAACGGTAACATAAGCTGAACCCCCCCCCCAAAAAAACAAACAAACAACACTTCCGGGTTTACGGAAACACGCTGCCTACTCACAGCGATAATAACGCTGATAACGTTATTTTAAACATGCTGGGAGGAGGTAGATTGGACAGTTTTGCCGCTATATATGGGGATGATAACAGCTAATAACGCCCATTGTATGGACTGACAACATCCGAAGCTGCTGCCAGATATCTAGGTCCAGGACGCCCAGGTAGAGATATACAACAATGCAAAAAACATCTAAAGAGGAAGGTGTGTTTTCTTTACTGATTTTTTCCCCCTTCGGTGCTCACTCACAAGGAGCTGAAATATCACAAAGGTAGCCATATGCTGTAACTAGTCAAGTCCAAGCTCTCGTGTCACTGCTGGTCAGACTCACATGGAGGAGCATGAAGGGAGTGATTAAAAGAAGGTTGGCAAAAAACAAACTGAGCATCAAAACAAGCGGAGTCAAGAACAGTAGGACTGAAAAAAGAGAAGACGCAGGTGAAACAGACACTATGGATTACAGCAGGCGGGATGTGTGTGTGGAGCCATTCACAGAGCTTCTCTGTGGTCTTCTTGGCAGTCTGTGGCATCCAGCGTTGGAGTAATCCTCTTGGGAACACACAGACTGCCAAAGTACCATCCAGCTCCTCTTTTCAGTCCTTATCATACTTCCCTCCCTCTCTCTTGCATTTTCTCAGCTCTTCTCCTCTCTCTCTCTCTTTCTAATGACTTTATTAACCCTCAGTTTTATTTCTATATGAAGATGGACTCCGTTAGGTCTTGAATTACAGCTGTTCTTCTCATCATCACTGCCATCTGTTTGTGAATCATCCCACTCCTGAGAAGATCTGCGATTTGTGATTCTGCCTATAGGATCAGAGTTTTGTTTCTCAGAGAGCGGACATTCCCATGGAGTGACCAAACAAAGAGCCTGGCTCCCTGCTCTTCTGTATGACTGCACAGGAACAGAAACATGGACATTCTCCAGTGATTCCGCTGCAGGCGCCATGATGGATCTTATGGCTGATGATCACCTTCAGTTTTGTTTGGAGACAGAAGCAACTCGTATAATTCATATATCCATGTTAGGGGAGAAACAGTCGCTCACATTTTTTTTGTTTTAGTAGGAAAAAAACACACTTTTAGTTCAGTTTCAACTAGTTTAATTCATTTTTGTGTGAGACAGCACAAAGGCAAGAATGTTCACACACTGCAGTTGAAAACAACTCTGGTGAAAAGCTGGGTTAACGCTAATCCAACCTTAAAACATGGATGAGTGCATATGCACCATGCTACAAATGGTTAAAATGAAAACTACACTGTGCTTATTTTATTTTGAAAGCTGTTATATCACTGCAATTACAATACTATTTAGAAAACAACATACTAAAAGAAAATGTTATCGTAATTTGCTGCAAATTCAGGCGTATACCTTTATTTTCCCCCCCAAAAAGGAGCCAAAATTAAAACGTTTTTCAAACTACAGTAAAGGCCAGTTTCAGAATCTACGTTAACTCAAGTTGACCCAACAGTATTTTCTTGGTTGCAGTGTCCTCAAAAATAGTTTGATTGGTCTCATTTGACGTTCTCTGTTGCACTTTTGACATCATAATAAAAGATTACAGAAAAAAATTCAAGAGAAAAAAGTATTTTTACATTTATCATATCATGGGGGCCAGATAAGATGTTAACGAGGGCCACATTTGGCCCTCGGACCTTGAGTTTGTCATGTGACATAGATTTTCATAGTATGGTTAAGTTTAGTCCCTGTGGTAAACATAATTAAAAAGTCACGGTCCAAGCCGTTTATTCTTAAACTTAATAACTTGTTTTCTCTGGGGTTGCTTCCACAAGCTGGTTTTATACAGATTGAGTGTCTGCAGCAAATTAAAATGTCATTTTTGTTTTGTATTTGCCCTTTCCTCAGATGCTAATATTCATAATTGATTTCAGACAGTAAGGGGGGCTGGGAGGGAATTGAGTCAGTGTTTACTGGTACAGTGGGCGCCTCATCCTATACGCCCCTTCATCACGGTCAGTCGTTCTCCTCTGAAATCCCCAAACCACCCACATCCTATTGGCACCTGCTACTCTGGAATTCAGGTCAGAAGGGGGAGTCACGAAAACGCTCCCAGAGTGATTGGTAAGGCGAAGAGGAGGCAGGATGGCAGGTGGGGAGTGGCTTATTTGTGTTGTCTCCCTGGGTACTAGAGACCACCCTACTGTATTGTAAATAATTGAGCCATTGTGCAGCAACAAAAGAATCATCATTAAAACACACGGAGAAATTGGTTTAACGGGAGAACAACTGTCGCATGATTCAGTCTGACAGATTCACAGCGATTAGGTGAAGCTGCCGTTTATTTCATGCCATCGATGTGTGAGCAAGTTTGTGATGCATTTGTGCACACTGTATTGAAAACAAAGTTAAAATACCACACTTCCCAACAAATTCTAAAAAAAAAAAAAAAAAATTGTTTTCCTGTTATTGATGACAAGTTGCTACGGAGAAACTGAAATATGAAGAGTGTGGACTCCATAACTTTTATTTTTGGAGCCATACGTTGGAACTGTCGCCAGCATAATCCATTTTCATTTAAAAAAGCTGAAATAGAAGTGAACTTCACAATATGAAAAATATGTAATGGCATTACATAAATGTATTATTTTGGCATCCATATTAATGTGTAAAAAATATACAAACATGTAGAGAGAAGATGAATATGATTATTGAGGGTGTTCAGATATAGTGACAGGAGTTATATCAAATTGTTATCCCTGCTGTCTTTGGAGCTCTAAATTGACTGCAAGCACACACAAAAAAAGATAAATTACAAACTAATAGAGTGATTTTTGTCCATTTTTCCCACTCCTTACAGTCTCAACCATCTTTGTCTCCCCCTTTTTCTGCCATTCCACAAATCCTCAATTAAGTGCGTAATGGGCCACAGAGGCAGGTTTGTGAGTTTCTTTGTTCGGCCTTGAGGGATCGGCCAGCATTAATGTTCTCTTCAGTAAATGGACCACACTGTGGGAGAGCAGAGCAGGGATGTCATCTGTGCGCTTAATCGCAGAGAGCTCCATCACTCTTAGACGTTTTAGGAAGCCAGAACGGGACATGCATGAGAACTTCGGCATCAAGTACAAAGTCTGCACTCGGAGAAGTAACTCTCAGCACGAATGTCCACCCACAACTTTTTCCACTACAACCCCATCGCCACCCCCAGTCCCCCTCTTTGTCCTCTCCCTTGATTCCCTCAGAGCTCGTCTCTCTCCTCACCCCTTCTATCCCATCCCTTCCAAATAACCGGCAGTCGGTCTCACCCCTTCTCCTCATCCCCGACCAATCCTCAGTCTCCCTGACTGCTCAGCCTATCCCATCCTGACAGGCTCCAGTCGATAGACCCTACACTGTAGATTTGTTTACCTCACCCACTTGTCCAGCGGAACACACAACAATCCCGTTCATTGCCCGTTTGTCAGTCCTCTTTTCAGAACTCAAAGAGGAGAGGTGAGGAGGGGGCCTTGCGAAAACAAAAAAAAAACAGAGGAAACAATTAAGTTTCCCCTCCTCCCCATCAACCCCATGTTAGCAGTTTCCCAGCTCTGGATTCTGTGAACTAACTGGAGGCCTGTAAAGTGCTCCATTATTCTAGTGGAGCTGGCGTGTTCCAAGAGCGGCTTGCTCAATGGCTGAAGAACACAGAGAGGGGTTTGTTAGAGGGTCTTGGCTCAGCACATAATGCACTGCTTAATTGGGAACTCTATCTATCTATCTATCTATCTATCTATCTATCTATCTATCTATCTATCTATCTATCTATCTATCTATCTATCTATCTATCTATCTATCTATCTATCTATCTATCTATCTATCTATCTATCTATCTATCTATCTATCTATCTATCTATCTATCTATCTATCTATCTATCTATCTATCTATCTATCTATCTATCTATCTATCTATCTATCTATCTATCTATCTATCTATCTATCTATCTATCTATCTATCTATCTATCTATCTATCTATCTATCTATCTATCTATCTATCTATCTATCTATCTATCTATCTATCTATCTATCTATCTATCTATCTATCTATCTATCTATCTATCTATCTATCTATCTATCTATCTATCTATCTATCTATCTATCTATCTATCTATCTATCTATCTATCTATCTATCTATCTATCTATCTATCTATCTATCTATCTATCTATCTATCTATCTATCTATCTATCTATCTATCTATCTATCTATCTATCTATCTATCTATCTATCTATCTATCTATCTATCTATCTATCTATCTATCTATCTATCTATCTATCTATCTATCTATCTATCTATCTATCATCTATCTATCATCTATGTTTGTTAGAATCAGTTTTTAAAAACTGTTATACCCCAATGGTTCAAATTCGTTCATGTGGACTAGAAGGCTGCCTCCTATACTATAAGGATTTAAGTTGAAAGGGATTGTGGGGAATTTATAGGCCTAAAAATCTCCACTAAACGAGGTTTATCATCCTCTGAGGAGGATAAAATGTACAGTATGTGCTCCAGGGGTTTCCCTCTGGCAGGAATCAAACAGTGGAAATACGCTGACATAGATTTTTTATTCCAGGAGCTTTTGATATTGTTTATGACTAGATGCAGATTGTCATATTTAGGTGATGGAAAAATCCTATTTGAGCGTGTCACTAGGCTGTTGCATTCCTGCGCTGCCTGTGACTGAGAGAATATTTGCTTAGTCTGACAAAGTAAAATAATGACGTGGAAAGAAAAACAAAGATCGGAAGTGCAACAAATCTGTCCCTTGGTTATTTACTTCAAAGGACAATTTGTCATTGGAATTGTGAGCATGCACTTTTGTAGAGTTTGATGTATAGAAAAAAATACTTCCTTATGGTTGTCCATAGATGTTGTTCAGATAAACTTCCTTGCATAATTCATATTTAAGCAATTTTTTTCCAGTCTTTAAATATTTGCTTTATATTTTTACGTTTTGAATCATTAACATTAACATAGTCATTTGTATTTGTACCTGTTGCATCAAAACAGACTTACTAACACAAAGTTTACGAAAAAATTCCATCCAACGCCTTTCTTTGTACTTTGTATAAAAAAGACAAAACAGGACCAGTTGTCTCTCCTGTGCAACATGTGTCAGCACTAAGTGGCAAAACATGTTTTAGGCATGATTCATGTAAGAAAAACAGATGTAAAAAAAGTTTAAATAAAAAAGCAGAAACAAAAATGGGGGAAAAGTCAGTTTAACTAGCCAGAGAAGTCCATTTGGTGAAAAACAGGAAGAAAGTGAAGTACTCATTTTTTTTGTCTTCATCATTATTATGTCATCTTTGGTAATGTGTTTTGCATTCCTTTTTCCTCCTGCTCAAATATGAATGTATTTGTATTCAGGTAAGAAATGAAACAACTTACAAATAAACACGTTATAGCACTGTGTGTATAGATCAGTGGTTCTCAAACTGGGGGTTCCTGGACCCCCGGGGGTCGGCGAGCTTGTGCTTTGAGGTCTACCAATTTTTTAAAATTATATAT
>JBBPBX010001787.1:47907-61119 GCA_038048925.1 Garcialebias charrua | reverse complement strand
TATATTTTTTAATAAAATTTGTTCATTTTAAAAATACAATACAAATATATATTTCATTTTTAATACAGTATATATATTTATATATTTTTTTCTACAAGCACGTAGATGTTTAACAACCCGTTAAAATACATCAGAATGCAGAAAATCACATCTACTTTATTAAAAATTTTCTGGGGGAGCACACCCCCATCCACTAGCCCTCCCACTATTTGCGTTCCAACATCGATCAGTTTACAATTTAAGCCCTGTTACTTGGTATGACTACTGCTGTTATGATTCTATTCAGTTTTATGTAAATTCATGTATGTAATAATTTGACAAAGTCATAGCGCTGATAATGTGATATAATGTTTGTTATGTGTAAAGTTTTAAAGTGGTTGTTGATGCTGTTAATTTTCTCAAAATTTAAATTTTGTGAAGTTGATTTTTTTTTTGTAAATTACAGTAAGTGTGTCTTGAATGAACAATACTCCATGTTTAAAAGTATAAAAATTGTATTAACACTATTAAAGAATAGGTCTTAAGTATTTATGTTACACCAATATTTCCATTGAATTAGAGACAAACTGAAGACAATTATTTAATAAACATGAGGGTTATGAGGGTGTCCCTGAAAAATTTTTCCCCTGTAAGGGGTCTCTGAACTCAAAATGTATGGGTACCCCTGATGATAACACAACTGTAGCAATCACCCATGCTTTAAGGTTT
Organism: Garcialebias charrua; assembly: GCA_038048925.1. Taxonomy (NCBI): domain Eukaryota; kingdom Metazoa; phylum Chordata; class Actinopteri; order Cyprinodontiformes; family Rivulidae; genus Garcialebias; species Garcialebias charrua. The sequence goes on along the minus strand of JBBPBX010001787.1, from coordinate 60,411 downwards.
AATTTGCAGTAGTATAAATATATTATGGTCCAGTCAGTGGACACTTTTTAATACATAAAGAACCAAATGAACCAAAGACCTACTTTGAACTAGTTCATGCAAAATCAGTCAGTTTTAATAAACATCCAAAGGTCTGAATTGTGTTTTAAATCACTAAAGGATCTTTGTTTTGTATTATCATAAAGGTGTGTTAAATACAACCCATTGCACAGTACATAATTGCTTAGAAAAACCTTGCAATCTGTAGGATATTTAGGGGGTCAGTATTAAACTGACACCATCCATCCATCCATCCATTTTCGTCCGCTTATCCGGGGTCGGGTCGCGGGGGTAGCAGCCTAAGTAGGGAGGCCCAGACTTCCCTCTCCCCAGCCACTTGGAGCAGCTCCTCTGGGGGAATCCCAAGGCGTTCCCAGGCCAGCCGAGAAACATAGTCCCTCCAGCGTGTCCTGGGTCTTCCTCTGGGTCTCCTCCCGGTGGGACATGCCCGGAACACCTCACCAGGGAGGCGTCCAGGAGGCATCCTAACCAGATGCCCGAGCCACCTCAACTGGCTCCTCTCGATGTGGAGAAGCAGCGGCTCTACTCCGAGTCCCTCCCGGATGACTGAGCTTCTCACCCTATCTCTAAGGGAGAGTCCAGACACCCTGCGGAGAAAACTCATTTCAGCCGCTTGTATCCGAGATCTCGTTCTTTCGGTCACAACCCAAAGCTCATGACCATAGATGAGGGTGGGAACGTAGATCGATCGGTAAATTGAGAGCTTTGCCTTTTGACTCAGCTCTCTCTTCACCACGACAGACCGGTACAGCGCCCGCTTCACTGCGGATGCTGCACCTATCCGCCTATCGATCTCACGCTCCAGTTTTCCCTCATTCGTGAACAAGACCCCGAGATACTTAAACTCCTCCACTTGGGGCAGGACCTCCTCCCCGACCCGGAGAGGGCATGCTACCCTTTTCCGGCTCAAGACCATGGCCTCGGATTTGGAGGAACTGATCCTCATCCCGGCCGCATCACACTCGGCTGCAAACCGCTCCAGCGAAAGCTGTAGATCACGATCTGATGAAGCCAATAGGACCACATCATCTGCAAAAAACAGAGAAGCGATTCTAAGGCCACCAAAACGGATCCTCTCAACACCTTGGCTGCGCCTAGAAATTCTGTCCATAAAAGTTATGAACAGAATCGGTGACAAAGGGCAACCTTGGCGGAGTCCAACTCTCACTGGAAACGAGCCTGACTTACTGCCGGCAATGCGGACCAAGCTCTGACACCGGTCGTACAGGGACCTAACAGCCCATATCAATGGGCCTGGTACCCCATACTCCCGGAGTACCCCCCACAGAACCCCCCGAGGGACGCGGTCGAATGCCTTTCCAAAACTGACACCCTTTACCTTAATTATTTACTTATTCAGATTGAATAGTATTTCACAGATTCTTTTCTTTTTCAGTTTACCCAATATTATGTGATCATTTATGATGGACAAATAAACAATAAAGCCATTAAGTGACAAGGAGATGTTGATTTTAGTCGGTATGCCAAAAGACACTACCTTTTATTTAAAATAAATCAACTAAAATGAACACCATTACACTTGATTGACGGATTTCACTTTCTTGCAATTTAACACGTCAGCACATTTAAATTGCAACAACAGACATAAGTAATGATGCCAAATACTTTTATCTGTGGTTCTTTAGCTTAAAAATGTAGTTTCCAGCTTAGAATGAAAGGGAAAAGTTTAAGAGAAAAAAGGGAAGTTTATCTTGCATTTATAAAACCAGATGACACTCTTCCACACGCGTCCAGCTAAGATATCATCACACCTCCAGTAAGCAAACAGCTGCTCCTTTACCTTAAGGCGTCCGTCCCGGTTCTGGTAAAGAGCTGTGATCAGCCTTGGACGTAAACGGGTCGTAGGTCCCGCAAGTCCAAGCTGGACTCCAAATGTGTTTACCTTCTCAGTGTCGGTGATACTTGCTTTAGTCAGCAGAAGTCGTGGCAGTCATGGTTTTGGCTCAAGATAACTTATTCCAGAAAGGAATTTCATTAAAAGTTCTGAGCTTACGCTCGGTTCGAAGTGGACTAATAACCAGCATGTTATTAGTCCTTACTGAAGAACGAAGGTCTTTGGCTCTTGACCAAACATCCGACAGCTAAAGGACAGAGAGCTTTCAGGTCTCCTGTCCATTCCAACTCTTCCTCACCGGAACCAGAAGTTCCAGCAAAAGCTTGGAACTTTTAAGAGAGGATCTGAGATCAGTGACTTGTCCTTCTCCGATTGGTTCAGATGAACCAGTGGAAGGGAGTTAGAGACAAGTCAAGTAGTTCACTTGCTGTTATCAAGATTCAAGGTTAAAGCCAGAAGCAGAAAGAAATGTTTAGGAAAAAGACAGACATGTAGACACCAGTAGTAAAATACTTGGATTAGCATCTTAACACTTCTAAAACAAATCTGAAAAGCTCAACTTGACATAAAATTCAACTTTGACACTTATTAGACACCATCATATGGTCAAGTAACACAGTAATGCTTCACATTAAAGAATAACACAGCATAATAGCACATTTCATGAAAATGACAAAATGTTATTCTTTTGATTACATTAGAATAAAATTGAAGAAGCCAACAGTCTCTTTGTGAGTGACTATGTTCTCAGATTACAACTAATGGAATAAGTTGTAGTAAATGTCTGTTTACTGAGAGTGTCAGCGAAGGGCATCATAGGGGACCTCGTCATGTCCACTACAAATCACATGACAGCACATAATATACCACTTTAACTTTTTCTTTTTAATTTATAAACAAATAAGTTTCTGGCAGATAAATGAATAACTCAGGATTTCAGTTTCATCACTGGTACATCTTGTACTTGTTCTGTTGATTACAAGTTTTAAAGCCACAATAATATTATAAATAATAATATTGTTTAGATTTATGTGTGTGCATGCTTTAATGTAGGTTTGTTTATTAGGTTTATTTATTTGTGTGTGCATTTGCAGTGATGGCCTTTCTTTTGACACTGTGGGGTAGTGTGAGGAAAGCGGGCCATGGACATTGCTTCTGGCTGTGCTCACTCCCTACAGACTCCAGTGTTTAATTAGTGAGAGAACATACACACGCCTCAATCTTTTTATAATAAACTCTAAGTGAGATGCAGCACCACCACTGCACCTCAAATAACGTACCGGTAAGTCTAAGAGCCAAAATTACAGATGACACATCATTGTTCATGCATGTCTTTTTTGAGTCTACAGCTGCAATAATGTGTACAGGAATGTGAGGGTGGGGTGTGAGATGTGTTAGGGAGACACTTTATGACTGTTAATGTGTTGTAATAAATGTGTATTTGAGTGTGTCAGGTGAGTTTAGTGATGTATGAAACAAGATTTGTGCAGTAATCCCATTATATTGGGCCAGCTGTCTAACACAGATGTCAACTTTTTACATATTCACAGATAACCTGACAACACTGAAGCTCTTTGTGTAGCTTTACCTAACACACCTACACTCTGTTTAATCAGCTTACAATTATGTTCTTTTGTCTACACTTTATAATCACATTATCATTTCCACAAATTTCTTGCCTAACTCTTTCTTTCATCTTTTCTTTGCAATAGATTTGCTGGTGAAGATTCTCAGTCATCCAGGACATGATAAATCAAAAAGGCGTTCAATTCAAGATCAACTGGACTTTATTTGTAACAGAAGACGTTTCGCTTCTCATCCGAGGAGCTTTATCAATTGATAAAAGATTTACCTGACTAAATAAAGGTTGAATGAATGAATGAATAAAGCTCCTCGGATGAGAAGCGAAACGTCTTCTGTTACAAATAAAGTCCAGTTGATCTTGAATTGAACGCCTTTTTGATTTGCAATAGATTCTTGCTGTTTCACTTCTTTTAGCCTCAGCACCCACCACCCTCACCCCATCATTCCCTTGTCAGCAGAGTAATGGGTACAGTGTATAGTGACAGTAGCAGAAAGGGGTGTGGTGTTCCTGCCTCACTGACTGATTTAATGAGCTCCTTCGGGGATTGGACTGAAGTTGTCAAAGTCACTTCGGTCCCACACAGCAAGTTCTGTTGAACAGATGTGCCAATGCTAACAATAGCAACAGCACCCTGCTTTATACACAGCAAGTGTTCAGGCAAGAGGAGAGAGGGGCAGGTGAATGTGTCTGTAGTGATTGGTAACCTCTCATCGTCATCTAATGATGAAGTTATGGGAATGTAGTGGGGAAAATCTGACACTGTTCATTTTTCTTTTTTGGCCAACATTTTATCTTAAAAGCTGAAGATAAGTAATGGGAAGTGGAGATACGGGACCCTAGATAACCCATAACACCCTATTAGACGCTGCTGAAAACATCGTAGATATTGCAGATAAAAATCCTAAAACATGAAGTATGACAGAATTCAGAAAAGACAAGAAACAAAAAAAATGGATGTTTAGTGAATTTAAACAATGAACAAAAATAAAAAGTATTTTCATGTGTAACTCCACAAATACATTACATTATACCAAATGTCATGCTCAGTAGCCCAGGTAAAAATCCAACAATGTTCAGTCAAGTCATCTGGATGGTTTCTTTCTTCTTCTTCTTATTATTATTATTTTTGCTGAGACGTTTCGTCCTTCATTCAAAGGACTTCTTCAATCTGATGAGCCACCAAACAAACTGAGTTCCACAAGCAGCACACTCCCATAGTGGGGAAAAAAAAAAGTTTGCATGATAAGACGGCCTCCGGGGCTCGCCCTCTCCCCCGTCAACTCCTTTAAGGCAGCCATGCTAAAGTGTTTCAAAACACCAAAATTCATGCTTGCGGCAGCCTCTGAGCAGCCATTGATTTGTAGGATTGCCTTTCTGGATGTGAAAACATCAGCTATTTGCAGCTATTGAATAAGCATTACAAGTCATTTTTTTATGTTATTTGCATGACTTCTCAGATGATCGAAGATCAGCACTCCTGTCACTAACACTATTGTCAACAACTACTATTGTAAAATTATAAAAAAGTTTGGCGCTTCTGTCAGTCAGCATAACCTGTTGTAATGCTGCAGTCAAAGTATAGTAAAAACTCTGCTGTGACTTTTGAAACATTTAATTAAACAACATAATGACATAAAATGACTACCTTCATCATTGCTCCTCAGCAACAACTCTGTTATAGAGTTGCACTTGGGTCAAAAAAATCTGACCCAACCCAACCCTGGCCCGCAGCCATCATCTCTTAACCCCAGCGATCCAACAAATTAACAGTAATCACTAGGGGTGTAACGATACACAAAACTCACGAGACGAGACGAGAAAATCACAGATCTCGCGAGAACGAGACGAGATTTTAACATTAGTTCAAGAAAACTTCAAAGATCGGTTTTATGCCGCAAAAAGGCTTTTATTCTGTTTTAACATGTATTACAAACCCAACTGATGTCTTCATTTTACTGATTGAATCTCCTTAGACCTTAGAACGTTCAACTTTGTTTAAAAAAATAGATATTCACGCAGGACTTTCCAAAACTGACTCTGCAGCCGTCACTCACCAGTGTTGCCAGATTGGGCGGTTCACCGCGATTTTCCTTCTGACTTTTGCGGGTAGAGATTGCTTTGGGTGGGTGGGACTCTATCTGGCAACACCGGTCACACCGGTGTTTACACGCGTGTCTTTACATTCGGGGCAGCGTCGGCAGCGCCGTTACCCTCCATCAATGTAGAGGCGTCTGCGGCACCCTCCATCAGTAGTTGGGGCGTCTTCTATAGCAACTTCATCCGGCGAAGCCATGCTGTCCGTGACTCTGACTTGCTAGGGGCTCTGCTAGCATTAGCATTAGCATCTCGCGAGACAACGTTACCTCTCAACGAGAGATATCACGGGAGTTTAATATTGCGAGATCTCGTACAACGAGATCTCGTTACACCCCTAGTAATCACAGGTCCGAATCCCCCAAAAAACCCAACATTTTTATTTAAGCTTTGACTGCTTATACCACCACTATTATTAACCGTTTGCAGATGCGTGCAGCTGAGGAGGCAGAAGATCGGAGCTGAGGAGTCATCAAAGCGCATTAAATGCTTCCCCTGCTTCTGCCTGCATCCTGCTCTGATGTCGGAAATTATGGGATCTCACCTGTTTGGGTCGTCGGCCGCACACGTCCACTGAGTGCAGCGGTTGAATGAACATCCATTTGGGCTGATGGATTGCTGGCAGTAGTCCATCAGCTCATGGTCAAATGGCCACATGCAACTGGTGATTTTATGGCAAGCCATGTTGGCATGTAATTGGATCGTCAGCCGCACACGTCCCTGATGCAATAAAAAGCCAGACACCAATCCGGCCCACACATTATTATGGCCCGGCCCAGTCCGAATCTAGGTTGGACGGGGCTGGGCTCCGGGTTCAGTTAGAAATGACAGCGCGTCTCTGTTGCTTGTTTAAGTTAAGAAACAGTTTTTCTAAACGTGCCACGGATATGTGGCCTAACATTATAATATATCTTCATTTAATCAATAAAATTATTAAAATATTTAAAAGCATCAGCTTCTCGTGATGCTTGCCATTGTTGCCATACATTGTAAACTGGTGATCAGAGACATTAGATCTGAAGCTGTCTCTGACCACGGTGCTTTACAACATTTCACTTCAGCATGTCTGATCTGAAGGCCCTGCCATTTATAAACAGGTTTTATAAGTATACTTCTTTGGAATGAGTCTAGGAATGTAATATTATCTTTATCAATGATATTTGGTAAGACTGTGGTTAAATCTGTTGCAGAGCTATAAGCTAAGCTATGCTAATTCTAAAGAGACTGTTTCTTCTCCATAATATGGTTTCTATTTGGTTGGTATTTTCATGTTCATTGTTTCCCCTAACATAAAAAAAATTAAAAAAAAAAATTCTCAACAGCAACATAGGATTATTAGGGGCATACTACAAATGTTTACATTTTACAGTATTGAGCCGAAATTCAACTATATTGTTAAAATCAAAGCGGTACTATAAAGCATCATTTTTTTAAATGTCTATCCAAATAAGTCTCATACTCTCCCTTTGTTTAGTTATTTAATTCAGTCTGAAAACATTGTGTCAGCATGAAACTGACGGGTGAATATCAGTTAAATCTGCTTCACTCACAGCTTGCAGTTTCTCTGGCCCTTTGCCAGGCTTTGATCAGATTTTACACACACTCCAGGGTCCACTTGGAAGTCATTCAATAGAGCTTTCTAGTGTGCCACTAAGTGACCTTTTGCATCCACTTTTAAAAGAAGGTTTAGGTACAGTCTGTGCAAACCTTTGTATGGGACCAACATTGTTTTTAATTGGTTTATCTATTGATTTTTGTTATTTTATCTTTGATTCTACTTGATTTTATCACTTGTTTTATTTGATCATTGATTTTAGTTGCACTTTGTAGCGATTTTTGTTAATGAAAAGTGCGTTACGAATTAAATTCATTATTATTATTATTATTATTACCAACATGAGTTTCTGTGCTTAGATTCATAAAAGTTTACGCAAAGAAAAGATCACTGATCACATGAATATGCACACCTACTGAGAGAGGATTGAAATATATTCAATAAAATGGACAGAATGATAGGGAAACTTCACATAACCCGAGAACTTCCGTGAATCAGAGCTGTACCGGCTGACACATTAGCATCATATCAGGACTATGGCGCTATCTGGAAGTGTTTGGACAAATCTCACCGTCTTGTCATCAAATGCATATATAATGTGTCTATAAATGTGCTTGCTGGTAGATTTTTAAAAAATGTCTTAAATCGTGTCCTGACAAGGACAAGGTGCGAAGAGATCTTTTTTAAATACCCGCTATCCTACCCTTTTCTATCTAAAAAATAAAGGACCACGCTCCTAGGTGCTGCAGCCACGTACACTCCGCCCATCTTTCGGATGGCAGTACAGAACATAATCTTGCTGTAATTTGGTGCAATGATAAACTTATTCTGATTCTGATTCTGGAAAGACTCGGCTGTTTGCTACTGAATCTGTACATTGTAGTTGTTTTCTCACCAGTTGGACTTTTTCTTTTGCCGTAGACACTTTCTGTCTCTATCAGTTGAGGTATTCATTCCATCTTCAAGCGAGAGATGAGTGGTTAAGTGCAGAGTAACAAAGCGTCCCTTTCTTTAAAAGCTGGAATTTTTCTCTCACTTCCTATGCACAGTACAACCTGAAGTGTTTGCTGAATGAATCCTATTGGGACCAGCCTGGAGTGTGTGTGTGTGTGTGTGTGTGTGTGCACATGTGTGTGTTTGAGGGCTTAAAGCTTCTGTGCAGACAGTATGTGCAAATTAATTTCTTCCCACTGTAATGCAAGTGGTAGTGAGGCCCAGGGGGTTTGAGGGGTTAGATATAACCGGAACCTGGCCCAGATCCAGTTGCCTTTACCTCACAGTATTTTGTGATGCATCAGTCCTGAGATCGGGCCCCTTGAGAGACCAGTGGGAAACTTGTAGCCTCATATGCATGTCTGTCTGTGCGATCCTAAAAACTTGAACAAGCTGCCACTGATTCCCACTTGTTGGTTATTATGTAATCACATGTTGTGAACGCTAGAGTGACGCTGTACGCTAACATGTGTGACAGTCATCCACTAATTATGCAACAGTACAAGACCAAAGATGCTCATCTTTAAAGTGTTCTGTCAAATAAAACAATTTAGATATTGCAATACTAATAGGCACTCATTTATTGTGGAGAAATTTAAATTGGTCTTTTGATCCGTTTAAATCATTTAGCATCTACAAGTGATGTTTGTGCAGTCTGTGTTTGCATGCTGGGTATGTGTGGCGGTGAGCTTCCTCTTTCCTTCAGCTCCTTCTCACTAAGCCACAGAGTGTTGCTAGGACAACCCCTTGTGGTCTTTACTGCATCGCGGCGGCTTTCAATGCCAGCACTCGGAGAACCTCCTCGCACTGGGAAGGCTGCATAAAATTGGGATAATCGTCGTCGATTATGGGATACAATGAGCTGCCGCTTCTGAAAGATTCATTCATCCTGGGAGAGACGGTGGAAAGGGGAAAGAGAAAGGGGTGCCTTGGTCCCTCCGCTGCTCTCCCACGGTGGGCAGAGGCATGACATCAGTGGTCTGAAAGAACTGGCGTTCTGGACATGTCCATTACCCTCCCTCCTCACTATGCCCTTGCTCTCCCTCCCGTTCGAGCCCCCCTCTTGTCTTTTCTCGTTGCTGCCAGTTTGGATGCGGCGCTTGGCCGGGTGAGTAAGGGCCACTGCCACTGTTTGCGTGTGAAACAAAGCCCCTCAGAATGGAGAGAGAGGATGCAGAGAGCTTCACATGGTGCCAGCCAAGAGCAGGGATGGCTGCCTTAGCCTTCCCCTCACAGGCCCCTCTCTTGGCTGAGAGGTGCTAGTGTGACCCCAATACCCCCTTCCCCTTCGGTGTCCCTCTTCCTCTCTCCTGTAACCCCTTCTTCTCTGTCCCAGTCCCTTGCTGTCATCTCAAAAATGTGCCTCTTTCCATCCAAGAGCCCTTGGAATGAGTTTGAGGTGTCAAACGATTTGGGATGAATGATTTCTCATGACACAACCGTTGCAGAAAGAGATGGCATTCCTCTGGCTTTTGTTGTGCAATTGCTCATTTGTTTGAAGAGGAAATAGCGTTCCAACACATTTCCCCAATTAGAATAATGTGGTACTGCTCAATACGATGTGAAGTCTCATGCTGCTGGGAGAGTGAGTGGAAATCAGCGTGACAACATCCTCCCATGAATCCCGTATAGGTTGTGCTTTGGAGTTTAATGCACTTGATGAGTTGCATCCAATGATGGGATTACAGAACTCTGCATCTGTTAGTATGTGTGTGTGAGACAGACAGCACCACAGGATGTGCTGTTTGTATTATTTAAGCACTTGCAACATGTGGTATCCCATGTACAGTAAGCAGAAAATTGAATTTAGTATACATCAGGACATTAGAGCTCAATAAAGCATAAGCTTTTTAAATCATCTGTTCATCATTCACTTGTTCGTTGGTGTTTCTGTAAAAGTCTTGCTTGCAAAGCCGTACTGTCCACATTGTGCAATTAGTGAGCATCATCATGCTCAGCTTCCTCAGCCTGACCTCTCTTATGCTATCCATGGAAGCTGGAAGTGTGGATGTACACAGTGTTCGTGTGACTCCAGAGTCCAGGAAATGGAGGAAATCAAAAAAGGCGTTCAATACAAGATCAACTGGACTTTATTTGTTACAGAAGACGTTTCGACCTCTATCCAGAGGGCTTTATCAATTCTATGAACAGACTGAGTGTGCGTGGAGTTATAACAGTCTTAGGAGTCACGCACCAACCTATGTAAATTGCAAGCTGAAACATAGGTTTTTTTACATAGGTTGGTGCGTGACTCCCAAGACTGTTATAACTCCATGTGCACTCAGTCTGTTTATAGAATTGATAAAGCCCTCTGGATAGAGGTCGAAATTTCTTCTGTAACAAATAAAGTCCAGTTGATCTTGTATTGAACGCCTTTTTTGATTTTATCATGTCCTGGACAACTGAGAATCTTCACCAGCAGGGAATGGAGGGTTCCTGAAAGATTTGATAATTAGACTCATATACTGTCCCCTCCCTCAAGTTACTGATTTGATTATTTACTTAGGCTCAGGTTTGTTGGATGTGTGTGTACTCACGTGCTGGTCAAGTTAAATTGTGGGGGCTGGCGGGGTGGGGGAATCAGAGCCATCAGGATGGAGCAGCTCAGGTTGAGTCTGTGACTGGTTCTGGTGTCCGGACTGCTTTGACTCCGCTCCTCTCTGGATACTTTGGAGTTAGTGGAGGACTCAGTGTGGCGAGCCGTCAGCAGAACTTCTGATGCTTTCAATGTCTTTGACAATTGGAACAAACTTTTGGATGGAGCGTTTATGATCCGGCTGACGCTTTCCTCTGCTGAATTACTTTCATTTACCAAAGTTGACAGATTTGGTTCTAGTCTGTGTATGTAGCTCTGACCTCCACCCCAGCAGGAATGAAGTAAGTGCTTTTAGACATCATGCACTTCTTGTTTTGAACTGTTAGTTATCTTTTATTTTTATTTTTTTAAGTCATACATATTGACTAAGCATGTTTGTTTTGATTGAAGGGTTTACTTTAATCAATGATATTGTTAAAATAGGAGGGGATTTTCTCTCGTCTTATCGGTCAGTAAATGAGAAATTGTAACTTAAACTAATGAAAATGTTTTAAGTTTATTTGCATATAACCTGGAAGGTGTAGTTAAATATATTTGCTTAACTTCTTAGTGGCAAACTCTAAAAGGCAATCAGCATTTGTTAAGAACTATTTCAACTAGTCTCAAAAGCAATTACCATAATATAATATTTATATGAAGTAAAGAAACACTGTGTCACCGTATTGAGCAAGAACTTTCTTGACTGTGTCTGTGCATTTTTCAATGGCCAGAGTTGTGCTTTTCTACCAAACACTTGGGGTAAATGTAATTGAAGTTAAAGAAAGTTAATTAATTTTCACTAATTTTAGTCACATTTTCTATCTTAAGCTGCTCAGAACCATTTAACTTAGTGGTCATTGAAAACTTTGTAGCTGCACAGAACCATTTGCTCTGGCACTGAGCTGAGTTAATGTTAATCAAAGCTAAAAATTTAAAATTATGCATCTCGTCTGAACTTGTCCTGTAACAAAATGCACAAACATCACCACATCGCTTTGTTCTTTTGTTTTGAAGTAAAGTGAACTCAAGCAGCTTTTGCTAAAGCTATGTGCTCTATTTTTCTCATTTATCTCCTCAGACCCTCACTAATTTGTCTCTGACTTGGAGCGAGAGGTGCTAATGAGAGGATCTTGACAGAATACGTATCGCCTGCTTCCTATTTCTGAGCTAAATATAATGTAAGCGTGAGCAAAAATAGGAGATTCCATTACTAACATTCATCAGTCTTACTGTATGAAGTTGGCTTACTTTGTACGTGCTAACTTTATTTAATATCTTTCACATGTTCATGTCTTTCTTTTCAACTTTTGTTTAAAATGAAAGTGCTAAGAAAGTGTTACAACAAAAATGTGTTTTTGTAATGTACAATTTGATTTTAAATTAATAAACTGAGTTAGGATTGGTGCATCTGTGGACCTGCAGGCGGACCAGGTGGTCTTCTTATAGTCAGGTTTTCAAAGCTTTTGTACACAAAGCTCAGAGAAGTGTGTGTAAATATGGGAACCATGTTTCTGTTGTGTTTTTGTCATCAGTGACCACTTAACACCGTGAAAAGCTTTGGGTCCTTAGATGCAGATTTTATTTAACTTTACCAAACTCATAAAAGCAAAACAAGCAAACAAACAGAAAATAACTTGTCAACAAAAAAACAAGTTTGCAAAATAAGTAAATAAAAATATAAACAAGTAAATCAAATAGTTAAATTATTAAAAATTAAATAAATATATATATATTTTTAGATTTTATACTTGGCCAAAGAGGGTTTGAGAACAACATCACACACACAC
>JBBPBX010001787.1:35148-47298 GCA_038048925.1 Garcialebias charrua | reverse complement strand
TATATATATATATATATATATATATATATATATATATATATATATATATATATATATATATATATAATATATATATATATATATATATATATATATATATATATATATATATATATATATATATATATATATATATATATATATATATATATATATATATATATATATATGTATATATATGTATGTATATATATGTATATATATATATATAGATGTCTGGTAGCCTGGTTTAAACCAGACCCTTGTCCTTCACTTCGCTTCGTACTAGGAAATGAGAATTGAGCGGAGCTGTGCAGGAATGGCGAGGGCCAGGCTAGATGTCTGGCTTTTCTTAAAAAAAAAACAATAACCCATTTAAGTATCTGCGAGAATTCTTTTTATTTTGCATGTAAAGGGATATCATTATATATCAAATTAAATATACCATTTCTTATTTCTATAATTGGATGTTTGATTTTAAAATACTGCAATGCAAACAACTTTTATTTGTCTACTTAAAATTGTTTTGTTAATTTGTCACATTTGTTGTTTAATATTTTGGTTAGCTATTCTTCTGAGTTGGTGTTTGTCTGCAGTCAAAATCACCAACATCCACATAACTATTCTCATGTTCTCTTATGCAGCGTCTGCCTAATGCCTGTAGGTTAAAATTGTAGGTTTACAATTCTATTCTCAATTGTTTAGTGCATGTTATTAGAAAATTGACCCATTTTTATTTTATTAAATGTCTGCTTTCTCTGTGCATTGTTGAAACGAGAGCAACAACAACCAGCACAATGAACAAAACAGCAGCCTTGTCAGATACACATTAAGATGTTCTGTATCAAGATGAGCTTATATATATCATGAGCTTTAAATAAACAGGTTTTAAATGATAAATGTCTCCTGGACCATTGGCAAAGGTTGCACTTTTCTGAGCATATGTTTTAGGCATCTTGCTTCTCTAGTAACCATGTACATGTACAGTGTTGGACAGACAGATTGGCAACACTTTTTCACTCTGCTCCTTCTTTAAACTCTAAATGGTTTTCAGTAACAGCAAACTATCTGCTTAATGATATGTGATTGTTTCTTCTTACTGAGGTAACAAAGCTTTCTTTTTGTTGTTGAAGAAGCTGCAAATGACAACCAAAGACATAATATTTTGAAAAATTACAGTTAGCAAAGAGAGGTTGTACGGTTTGTTGCTTTAATTATTCAATAAAAAGTTATATTTTTGCTTTTTCTTGCCACAGTGCTAACAGTATGCCTAAACAAGTGGAGGTGAGGATGCATGAGAGTCACCTGGAGCCCATTGAAGCCCGACCTCAGTCAAAATGTGCCCAGCTATGCTCCAAGCTGTTCAAGAACCTTCTGCTCACACTCACTGTCCTCGGTAAGTAACTTCACCATCACATACAGTATTTAGTCATACTGTGTAATAAAATGCAGAGCCATTCTCAGATCTATGTTCACTCTGAGATCACCTCTGCAGCTTGCTGGTAATATGTGTCATCTGTGCTCATTGTACCAGACAGCATGATAACTGGGTGTTCTGACCCTCCTCAGGACAGTACCAAAAGTAATGTTATAAAACAATAAATCAGGGCATCATGAAACAAGGTAAAATACTAAAAACAAGATACTGTATTTGCTATGACATTTCTATTGACCTTATCAAATGTTTAAATTCTCCTAAAGAAATGAAAGTGGACAGCTTCAGTTTCTGTTTCAAGATGTTCCAGGTTACAGGAGCTGAGAAGGAATAGGCTTTTTTACTAAGTTCAGTCTTCACTGAGGGAACGCTACGGGTAATGTTGGCCCGAGAGCGCATGTCGTAACTGCACTGACGACGTGACAAATGGGAGGAGATATGAAGGTAGCAGACCAAGGAGTGATTTATGTATGAAAATGAACCAGTGTGAGAGTCTATCTGTAGATAATGATGAGCAACTGACTAATGAGTACAGGGTGCAGTGATGGGTTTGGCAGTTACAGCCAGTTATGAATCTTAGTGTGCCATGGTAGACAGCATCCAACATCTGCAAGGAGCTGGAGGGGCATTCATGTAAATAACGTCACCATAGTCAATGGCCAAGTAGTAAAGTAGTGGTTACAAGGCATTTTCTGGCATTCAGAGTTAAGCAAGATCTATTTCTGAAAAATAAATCCAGTTTTACTTTCAGTTTCTTTATCAAGTTATTGATATGTGGTTTAAAAGAGATGTGAATCAACCAAAATTCCCAAGTATTTGTAATAATCTACAAACTCAATAGGAACACCATGCATGGATGAGATAGGAGGAAGAACTGCTGGCATCAACTTTCTGTTTGAAAACAAAATCCCTTTGTTTTTATCAGCATTTAGCACCAGTTTGGGATAGAGTAAGTCAGACTGAATGATATCAAATGCGGCCTATGGAACCTGGAAGACCTCTGCAATAAACAACAGTATTGTTGTATAGAGATGCAAGGATGCGTCAGGAATGTTTTTGACCTACCGGTACATTATTTATATAATTGTAAAAAGAGTGGGACCTAACACTGAGCCCTGTGGCACACTACTGTATTAGTAACCGTTAGGTAGCTAGATGAAGAACCGTTATGTCGAACACACTGCCTCCGACCTGTGAGATAGTTTGAGAACTAACCAACAGTGTGATCAGTGAAGCCAATGAGCACCCATTCTGAGTGAGGTGATTAACTAATACAAGCTGGCTCTTATAAACAATCATGGACCTGGAGTGAGGACAACAGATTGTAAAGTAGATTTAAGAGCAAACAAAGGAAATAGTGAGAAGTAGTGACATAATTAGAGAAGAGAAAGAAATATACCAAGGACAAAGTCATTTAAAAAAATCCACTGTTTATACAATGCTCATCCATCCATCCATCCATCCATCATCCATCCATCCATCCATCCATCTATCCATCCATCCATCCATCCACCCATCCATTATCTTACGCTTGTTCCCAAGTTGGGTCGAGGGGGCAGCAGCTTGAGCAGAGAAGCCCAGACATCTCTTTCCACAGCCGCCTCCAGTTCTTCTGGGAGGATTCCAAGGCGTTCCTGTAGGCCAACTGAGAGACGTCTCTCCAGCGTGTCCTGGGTCTTCCCCAGGGTCTCCTCACAGTCGGACATGCCTCCCTAGGGAGGCGTCTAGAGGGCATCCTTACCAGATGCCCAAACCACCTCACCTGGGTCCTCTCGATGTAGTGGAGCAGCGGTTCTACTCTATCTCTCCCGGACAACCTAACTTCTCACCCTATCTCTAAGGGAGAGTTTTTTTTAGGGTATTACACATCTCACCTAAGTCAGACAAAGTAATTTAGCCAATGATATTACTGATGATCTGTCATTTAAGAGATAAAATCCTGAAAGAAAACTGTGAAAAAAAACCTTGAGAAGGTAAAGGAAGTGTCATCCAGAAGCTCTGAGTGTCCACCGGATGTTGGTAAACTTAACGATAGAAATAATGAATCTGCATATTGCTTATTAGTGGAATTAAAATCTCAGCAGGGTGTTGGAGTTTTCTCTGGCTTTAGATAAACAAAGGCCAACTGTTGAGCCTTGTGTAGGCTGAGGTCAGGCCACACATGTCAACTTTATGTTTTGAGAATAATTGTGTGCTGCAGGAAGCTCTGATTTAAGTTTCTCTTAAATAGGTATGGAATTAATGGATTAGCAATACATTTGAGTAGTTTGCTATGCATCATTCAGGTGTGACACAATGCCAAAGAGGAAAAACATTATAAAGATTTTTTTTAGATAAATATTGCTGCCTATCAATCACCTGAAGGCTCTCATCCTGCAGTAAGATCAATCATTCACAAGTAGGAAATGTGTTAATATTTCTAGGAGTGGATGTTCAAGCAAGTTCACCCAGAGGTCAGATCACAATCAGAGAAATCTCAGACTCAACATGGTTCCACTACCAATATTACAACAAGACAAACAGTTTATTTGAAATCTAAAAAAGCTAAGTCTGGTCCTCTGGACATTCAAAAAAAATAAATAAAACAAAACAAAGCAAAAAAAAAAAAAAATTGTAGAAACGTTTCGTCTTTTGTCCGAAATACTTCCTCAGTCTGAGGTGCTGTGTTCAGCTCAGTCTTATAAATAGCACCCTCTCACAGTATTACACAACCAGTTGGCTGATGACAGCCGAAACCAGCTTTATTTGAAAGTGCTTCCAGGAAAGAATCTATCTAAAAGCATGGGACGTCAGCAAAGTTGCTTCTGTATACACCCCAAGACTTCCAAAACACTGTTATTTATACAGACCAAAGCAATATGTTTGGTCATAATATGAACTTTTTTATCACTTTGGATCTTTGTTTAATTTGAAAATTTGTTAAAAGATGAAAATGGTCTTCCTAACTTCAACAAAATCTGATCCGAATCCTTCATGAACTGTATTCTCTTTTGGAAGTTTTTTTTGGTGCTATCCTTAAAACCCATATTCCTTTTTAAACATGTACATATCCCTGAACTGCTGTGATTAAAAATGGCTGTTTTAAGTTAAGATGTACGTCTACTCAGTTAAAAAAAATATTCTGACCTTTTTTTCCCTCAGGTGTGATATTGGGAGCTGTAGCAGGGATATTGCTTCGCGTTGCTTCTCCTATCCACCCAGACATTGTCATGGTGATCGCTTTTCCTGGAGATATTCTGATGAGGATGCTGAAGATGTTGATCTTGCCACTCATCATTTCCAGTTTAATCACAGGTTCAGTATGATGATCTTAATTATATGCATGTAGAATATTTTGTCAATACACTTTAGAAAAGCAAGCAGTTTGTATATTTATTTAATGGTGCAACTGAATTTCATCAGCTATTTTTTTTTTGCTGTAGTGCTGCTATGACATACATGACTGAACACTGTTATATAATTCCACTGATGTTCTATGAAATCACCCATCATTCTCTCAGTATTGAGTCAACATTTTCTTTCAGCTAGACATTACCAGGTAAACATGCACTTGCTTGTTTTGGGTGCAGGTCTGGCCGGTCTGGACGCCAAATCTAGTGGTCGCCTGGGCACCAGAGCTATGGTGTACTACATGAGCACCACTATTATTGCTGCTGTCCTGGGAGTCATCCTGGTGTTAGTCATCCACCCTGGCAACCCCAAACTGAAGGAGAATCTGGGCGAAGGAGAGGAAAACGAAGACGTGTCCAGCTTGGATGCCTTCTTTGATCTGATCAGAAACCTTTTCCCAGAAAACCTGGTGCAGGCCTGTTTCCAGCAGGTAAAGACAGAAAACAAATACTGGTTATACTTTTACTGTTAATTGAAAAGAGTCAGGTCTTGTCATGGGTTTAAGGGGAGTGGTGGTGCAAAGGTTAGGGAAAATAGTCCTGTCACTGGAAGGTAATAGATTCAACTCTCTGGACCGTCAACATCAAAATGTTAGTGGGAAAGGTGAAATACCCACACCTGCCTCCACCCTCATTTGCCCCACGCTGGGCCATTGAGCAAGGTTCTTAACCACCATCATCTGCTACCCTGAGCATTCTAGATGGTAGCCATCTGCTCTGCTGGTCTGTGGTTGGACATCCATCATGAAAACAATTGCCAAGTTTTCATGCGAGTTAGTTTGCTGTGGCGACCCCTGAAGAAGGGAGCAACCGAAAGAAGGAAAAAAAAGTATTGTCATGAGTTTACTACATAATTTTACATAAACTCTATCAATAAATTTGAGACTACAGGGGATCCCCGACTTACGAGCGCTCTTACATACGAGGTTCCGGACTTACGAGCTCACTAACGAACAGTAAATTTGTAAAGACCATACAGAAAATACAGCACTTTTATGTGTTTTTAGATGAAGGTGTGTTAGCTAACCATTTGGAAACAAGTTTCTGAGCATGTTTATGAACTACAGTAGTATGAACATTTGTGATGAAAAACGAGTGTTCGCAGTAGCGCTAGCATAAATTTTCCAACTTACGACCGAAAATCCGGACTTACGAGAACACGTGTTTCGTGTTCCGACGTACGAGATTTCGTCTTACGAGGTAGTCGGAGGAACGGAACTCGCTCGTAAGTCGGGGACCCCCTGTATACCAAATCTGAGCGTGTGGAAACAATTAACGAAGTGTGCTTTAGAGTGTAACATTTTTCAAGAAAGAAAATTTTCATGGTGGAAATGCACATACCTTCAATAAATGCATAATTTAACAACTCTGCCACTTTTTTCTTTCAGATTCAAACAGTTACAAAGAAAGTTGAAGTTGCTATTGAAGAGGAAGTTAATGCCACCAGTGTGGAGGGCCTTGTGGCTAACATTACCAAGGAGCCGCAATATGTCATCAAGAAGTCACTGCAGTTCAAAAGTGGCATGAATGTTTTGGGTATGTATCACAGTATTGAGTCCACACTTCAACATTGATCAAACCAACTGTAGCTAAATGCTAACATCAGCAATAGCAATCATGCCTCAAATGTCACAAAGCTAAAATGTTGATACAAGACCAGTCCTTTTCTTGACATGCAATCAGCTGAATGAAAATTATGTTGCTGTTGTGACATTTATATCAATTGGGGTTGGTCATGTTATCATTAATAAATGTTAATATATTTAGATCATAGTTGAATATTTATTTAATTTAACTTGTCTTAAACACAGAGGTGACAGGGCGTTCTCTGTAGCAGGCCCAAGACTCTGGAACAATTTACCTCTGCTCGCCAGACAGGCCCCATCCCTCTTGGTTTTCAAATCCCGTTTAAAGACCCATTACTATTATGTTGCTTTCAACACCAGCTGATCTGTGTTTTAGTCGTTATATTTATTATCTACAATGTTTTTATGTCTATTTTTTGTACTTTGTTGTGTGTGTTGCCTGTTGTTTGTTTGTTTGTTTGTTTGTACAGCACTTTGGTTGGTCTTGTCGCTGTTTTAAGTGCTCTATAAATAAAATGGCATGGTATATGCTGCTTTCTAATGCCACTAATCTTCACATTCACCTTTTAACTCTCCTGATACATTTACAATTTTCTGTCACAGGTTTGATCGGTTTCTTTATTGCCTTTGGCATCTGCATGGGGAAGATGGGAGAGAAAGCCAGACTCATGATTGACTTCTTCAATATCCTCAATGAGATTGTGATGAAAATTGTCATCATGATTATGTGGTTAGTATCATTTGTGACTATCCTTCACTCACTTGAAACCCAATTAACTTGTTTATTTCACATTGTACTTTGCTTCTTGAATAACTATTTCTCAGTGATTATTATATTTGAAAATATACAGTATAGTGGAGATTTCAATAAAACATTTTTGTTTTTCATTTTCCCAGCAGTCTTAATTTGTAAGTTATCTCCCCTAAAGGTACTCTCCATTTGGTATTGCTTGTCTGATTTGTGGCAAGATCATCTCCATCAAAGACTTGGAGGTGGTGGCCAGGCAGCTTGGCATGTACATGGTGACTGTGATTATTGGCCTAATCATCCATGGAGCCATCTTCCTGCCCAGTATTTATTTTGCTATCACCAGGAAAAACCCCTTCACCTTTTTTCTGGGCATCTTCCAGGCCTGGATCACTGCTCTTGGGACAGCCTCCAGGTCAGCTTCGAAATATATTATTAGATACATAAATTACTGAATGATTAAACAAGTGTGATGCTACCTAACATTACACTATAGTATACAATATGAATACATAGTAATGTACTTTTTCGTTTTGCTTCTGTTACCAGTGCTGGTACACTGCCTGTCACCTTCCGATGCCTGGAGGAGAATTTGGGTATCGACAAAAGAGTCACTCGTTTTGTGCTCCCAGTTGGTGCCACCATCAATATGGATGGAACTGCTTTATATGAAGCTGTTGCTGCCATTTTTATTGCTCAGATGAACGGTATCATACTTGACCCTGGTCAAATCATCACAGTCAGGTCAGAAAAAAAACAATTGTCTTTCCAACACAAATACTTTTACTTCCATTAAATGTACAGTGAAGCACTCATTGTTTTTTTAATTAAACATGTGTATCAACACAGTGTTAAGGCAGAAACAAACGTATGAAGTGCTGATTTAAAAGAGTTTTTTAGCATAACTAGCACTTGATGGAAGATCTCAAACTCATCAGTAATGGCATTTACCAGTAAATCTGCCTGTGTGGTCTAAACCAGCCACTTTAGAAAAAATAAACAGTGAAAGAAACAAACCAGCATGAGGAAGCTGCAGCAGTGACGTGCCTCATGCTAAGCAGGAAGACAAACAGCAATAGAATGCTTTTTGTCATCAGTCTGTGCCAAATGCTCTCCTCATAACAGAGCAAGCTGACGATAGATGACCCTCACACTGACATTTTTATGGCACATAAATCAATGAACCCTCAAATTAAACATCTAGTTTCCCCACAACAGGGACCCACTCTTCTGGTCCCATTTCATACAAAAGCAAAGCAGAGGATGGATATATCAGTATCTATGAGTGTGAGATGCCAACTCATACTCCCTACTCGTCATATATTGATGATAAGGGTCAGTGTCCCTTCGCGTCGCATACTTGACGCGTCGGGTCGCCCCTTCTCATCATTATTTGGTGTGCAGGTTAATGTTAAGTTGTGATCTTCTCTTCCAGTTTGGATAGTGAAGCACTTTCATATTTACTTGTTTTTTATGAACAGGAATGATTTTTCTGGCAAAATTTAAACCTTAAGCCTAACCTTTTAACAAACCCTAAACTTAACCATTCACCTTTTATTTGACCCTTGAACCCCAAACAAACCAATGAGAGCACCCTGCACACCAAAAATGACGAGAAGGGGCGACCCAACGCCTCAAGTATGTGACGCGGAGGGACCCTGACCCTTATCATCAATATATGACGAGTAGGGAGTGAGAACATGTTGCGAGATGCATCAGTTTCATATACAGTACATTATTGATTTTAGATGTATAATAGAATCCAGAAAGAGCTAGTTAGATGTGGTGGATCTGAAAAATATGGCTGAGAATATGTATTTTTATGCTATCTTTCAGTCTGACAGCTACCTTAGCCAGTGTTGGGGCAGCCAGTATTCCCAGTGCTGGCCTGGTGACGATGCTGTTGATCCTAACTGCTGTTGGCCTGCCAACCCAGGATGTCAGTCTACTGGTTGCTGTCGACTGGCTGCTGTGAGTCTGATAACAGAAAAGAAAAAAAAAATGGTTGCACACTACATCTGTTTAAAGAGTTCTGTCAAGTACTTTTTTTCCTGTTAAAACTTTAAATAATGTGGTTTCTCTTGCTTCAGGGATCGATTCAGGACCTCAGTGAATGTAGTGGGTGACTCCTACGGTGCAGGGATTGTGTACCACCTGTCAAAAGCAGAGTTGGACGAGCTGGACGCGCACGCGGCTAAATCGGACGACATTGAATTGATGACAAAGACCCACGCCTATTATGATGACATGAAGAACCACCATGAAAACAATTCCAACCAGTGCGTTTTAAACCCGACTGCTTCCACAACCGCTATTACCTCAGCTAACAATTCTGTCTTAGTAGATGAATGCAAGGTACAATTAATGCTTTCGGACATAGAGACTTCAATATAACCCTGTTGTTGCATGATCACCCGACATCTTTTCCCTCATTCTGTTTGCTTTACACTGTTTGTGCACAGTGATGTAATTGCACCTGCTGTTTGTTTCACAAGTGAACCGAGAGAAAAACAGTCGCACGGCATGTAATCACTCTTCTGGAATAGCACCTATTGCGTTAAACAAAGCCAAATTTTTAATCAAGGCTCGAAAACTGTTCAACAGCTCCATATTAAATATAAAGATACAGCAGCTTTGCTTCTAAGATGTTACAATTAACTTTTGTTCAGCTTCACATCCAATGGAGCAAGTTCCAGTCTGTCTAAAGATCTGGCTGTATTTCAAAGTCTGATGCGTTTGTTACTCATTTGCACTTGGATTAGCGATACACACAGAGGTGTTGCATGCTATTTTGCACTTCACATGTTCCTAACACACACCTCTCTACCACACTTTCACTGAGATATTTTCTCTCCAGGTTTTAGCATTCTGACAGCATCTATTTATGTGTATTGTGAAAAATATGGAACAAAACCGGGAGATGCAGCCACGTTTCCGTAAAGTAAAACATAATATATATATATATATTCTACAATATGTATATATATATATAGTTTTTTAAAGGTTTTTAAATATTTTCAAATAGCTTGTTCCAGGTACACACATCCAACTGAAAAAGGATGAGTCTGTACATTTCTTATAGAATGAAAGTTGTTGCTAAGCAACACCATCAACCTGTTACATGAGTAACAACTACAGTACAGTATATCTACTCTCATTGCAGAGTTTTTAAATATTAATGAGCATTTGCATTTAAATGGAACACGACAGTTTGCTATTTCCAGAAGTCTTTTGATTTATTTTGTCTTTTTGTTTTTGTCGATTTGTTTGTTAATTTTGTGGCTTGCGTTTCTAACCCCTTTTGCACTCAGCTGTAGAACGCTTGCAAAAAATGCTAAAACATAACAACGCCGTTCTGTAGATTGTACTTTGTTTTGAGTATCGTGCATATTTTGTATTGTTTATTTATTTATTTGTATTTACGCTGTGCTGCATCTGTGATCATCATGAATTTGTGGTTTGTTCCCAGGTCAGTGACAGAAAATCATCATTAACCATAAGCCGTCGTTGGTTGTCCAGTCGCTCCTGTGTTGATTTGCACGTTGTGTAAAACGCAGTGATACCTAAGAAGCTGAGTTTTTAACCGCTGCACAATTTTAACAGCGCCAAAATTATTAATTGGTCAAATAAAGCTCAATATATTTAAATTGAGTTTGAATTATTGTACTCCTAAGAAAATCACATAAGACTTTTTTGCCAAAAAATTTAAATAAATTCTAAGCCTTTGACAATCTTGGGTCACTGCTGAGAGCCAACGTTTTCACTAATATTTTCATTCTACAAGCATTTTTTTTTTATACCTGTACCTTGGAGCACTTGTTTAGATCTGGCTGCTAACTGCTTACAGGTAACCTCAGCCACGAACGGCTCTGCTGCAGAGTGCACGCTGGTCGAGGAGGAACCATGGAAACACGATTAATGGCAGCACAGAGATCCCCTGCTTCTGGGCTCCACAAGCTGTCCTGTCTGGTGATTTTTTTTAAAGAGTGAATGAAATGTCACATGAACAGAACTACTAATTTTTTTCTTTTTTTTATATGTAGTTTCCTTTTTTTTATCATTAGTCCCTTTAAAACATTTTGCATTTGTCTACCTGACTGATGTGTTTTACTAATTCACTTAACCGTGAACTGATGCCAGATTTATACCTCACCTGTTAGAGTGCAGTCATACCCTGTGTAGCAGATACTTGCACAGCATATTTCAAGGCTTGGGAAAGGGACGGAGGGGATAAAACAGAAATGCTGGATGAACTTTTCTTTAGCAATACATTCTGGTTGTATTTTTATATTAAAATGGACAGAGTGGCTGTATAATGCAGATGCACTGAGGCTATCTTCCAGGTTTAATGAAGGTGGTTCATCAACGTCAGAGGATGAGTGGAAATCAGACCTTTAATCATGATAGCTGTTATTTTTCATCCATGTCAGTATTACAAGATGCAAAATACCAAGTTTCTTTTCAGTTGTAACTACATTTGTCTAATCTGCAATAGTGAAGCATGACCCACCATCTCTGACCACTATATAGAAAACTGATCCGATCAGATCAGAACTGATCACAGTCAGGACCAGAACACTCTGATCCTCCTGATATGCACAAAACCTCAAAGTAAAAATTTAAAGCACTATATACATCATGAGCCATCCCCCCGTCTGATTTTTGACTTTTATTAAAAAAAAGAACTTTATTTTTTTAGCTTTACTTGTCAAGAAAATTTAAGATATAACTATTTAATTTATAACCCATTTGTGCCACAGATAGAGAATGTGAGAGAGCATAAAACCCAACAAAGTAAATAAAAGGGACCAAACACAAGAAATTAATTAAATCAGTGTGGCTTTTCATTGCCTCATCACCTGCAACACATTCTCACATGTGACACTGTGATGGAAAAATAATGTACTGAGTCTTATGCAAAGACAACCACTGCTCTAAGTATTAAACTTCACAGAGCACTTTCCCCTTTACCCCCAAAGTAACTTATTGATACCAATGAAATAAAGTGATTAT
>JBBPBX010001787.1:21329-34874 GCA_038048925.1 Garcialebias charrua | reverse complement strand
TATATATATATATATATATGAAACCCTGAAAAATTTTGTAGAAAATAGCTAGAGCATATATATAAATTATAAGAGCACAAATAAAGCCAAAATGCCTCTGATGTGAATCAGCGGTGTGATCATTTAGATTATTGTTTCAAGTGAAAATTGATTGCAGGTCAATTGTTTTAAAAGCACTGAAAGTAAAAAAAAAAATAACAATCATTTTAAAATATGAAAAACATCTCAGAAGCTTATATTTAAACGTTTCACCTCAAGAATATGGCCCCATATTTGCACAATTATTAAGGTCTTTTCTATTAAAAAAAGGTGACGTTTTATTGCAAAGTCTTTGCTGAAAATATATATTTTTTGAAAATGGTTTAAAAACTAAACTTCCCAGCACGTGATATAAGCACACATGCACATTTTTCAGATGACATTCCTTGACTGAATGATATGTTTTCATCTTCAAAGAGCGTTTTAAACTGACGAAGCACAGACGATTATGCAGCAGAAAGAAAATTTAAAAATAATAAAAGTGGTGCAACACTCAGCTGTCAGATAGGCTCTTGGCTTGCTCGGAGACATTAAAATAACACTTCATGGGAAGGCTATTGTACTGCCAGACATAAAAAAAAACATATTTTGCTACCAGAGCTCAAGACTGTTTGTACAAACCCTTTATGCTGCAGCTGTATGTCCATTAAACGAAGGGATTTAACGAGACTCAGACCATTAGAAGGGAAAAATGCATTATGCGAAGTTTATGTAAACCATCAGGTTATTAGAATATCTGCCTCTGATTGAAAAAAAAACATGCATTTGGCAAGAAATACAGAAAACAAAGCAGGAAAACTGGCTGCTAATCTGTTTTAGCCTGAGTGGGTGAGTGATGGGACCTCTGTGATGTGGAACTAGATTCTGTTCTTTTTTTAAATTATGATTTGTGCTAAGCCTTGCCTTGAAGGTTCAAATCAACCAATGCCATTTAAATATGTAGAAAACCTAACACTTCACTTAATGCCACATTGTCTCCTAATTTAAAACACTTAAAAAACACACTCAGCTAACAGCAGCGATGTGGTGCACACTTGGTGTTCTGCGTAACCCATTAAAAAAGACAAAGCACACACACACACACAATTCCTTCCCCGTTCCAAACAAACAAAAATGCATTAAAAGACCTAAAAGTCAGTAATGTCGTCATCATAGTCATCAGCATTCTTCAGAGCACGTCACTGAAAATCTAAATGAATTGTCTCCAGTGAGGAGACAACAGAAAAGATGACAACTATCAAACATGCATGAATTAAATAAAATAAAATAAAAACTACTTCTTTTGCATCCTAAAAGCATGATATCTGAAGTGCCTCCTTGCACTTTGTGTAAATATTGTAGGTAACAGATTATTATTTTCTTCACTTTTTGTTGTTGTTGTTGTTTTTGTTTTGATTCTTTTGAGGGATATTGGAATGGTCTAGAGATATATAGTTGAACTGCCATATTTTAATGTAGACAAACAAATCATATATGTCTTGAGTGAGACTAGATTAGACAAAATGTATAGATGAGCTCATGTAATAAACTGTTTGTCTTTTTGTTTTCTAATTGCTGTTAATGCGCTGTTTAACTCACCTGTCACACAACGACATAAAAATACATATTTTTTTTGTATCTAATGTATGCATTTTGAATGTTTGTTCCATAAAGATATAAGCAGTGTGCTGTCATTTTCAATGTACATACATAAATATATAATTGTTCTGTTCAGTGGCAATGCAGAAATGTGTTAAAATGCTAGTGATCCTGAAACAAAACTGCATGAATAAGGAAGAAACCCGTTGAGAAGGGACAGACGAAGAGCTAAACGAGACAAAAGGAAGTTTCTGGTTTGAGAAGAGGATCAGCCTGACTTGTTTAGGTTGACGTCATGGTTTTGAAGTTCAATAAAATAATAAAATAAAATAAAAACGCCTTTGTGCAGGTCAGAGAGAGGAATCCGAAACAGCCGAGAAGTGAATTTGAGTGTCAGAACAAACTTTAGAGAAAAGAGCAACAATCCTCAGGTGATTCATCTGAAACATTCATTGACATTTAATCTCCATCTGTTAGAACTTGTGTCAGCCTTCACTATCTTCACACAGTCCACCTCCTGTCAAAGAAGTCCGCAAAACTACTGCCTTTACTCCCAATGCCTTTTTGCTATTTTACACTGAAACACACGCATGCACAAACACGATACCTGATGCTCGTTCAGCTAAGTAGTATACGGCACAACAAAAAGTCAGATTACCTATAGGTCGTACTTTTCTACTGAAATGTGTCTTACTCAAACGAGACTTGGAGAGAAACGATGGCCTGTTTTCCCGCCACCTACAATGGACTGTTGTGGTCCAGATGTTTCAGGCCTGCCCTCCGTGTAGAGCTGTTGGAATCGGAGAGTCTGTGTGCGGGATATTAAGCAACTGGTGGAGAATAGAAGAAACATTCTGTCCTTGATTTAAAGTATATACAAAAAAAATGTGTTTCTACCTATCAATAAATGTTGTACCTTTGGTGTACATATACAAATATAACTAATAAATGTTGATTCATAACTAAATTTTTGTCTGATCTTTGGATATTATTGTATGATTGGTTCTGGTAATTAAACACCAAATTGTTTATGTGTTTTCAATTTGGTTGGCATTCGTACAAATAATGTGGGAATTTCTTCGCTTAGTTTCAGAGGGAAATATCGTGGTTTACAGTAAACTGTGTTTAATTGACAAGTAGGGATGGGGCCGATCCGATCTAGTATCGGTATCGGCATCCGATACCAGCATAATTTAGGTATCGGATATCGGATCCAACCTGCCGATATTTCCGATCCAGCTTCAAAGAGCTCTTTTGTTCCATCACATTCTGTGACTGTCTTAACATTGTGTGAGTTAAACCCAATGAAGACAATTTGGGCCTGACAACATGAAACACCCAAACTTTAACAGCACACAGGAGGCAGTATTCAAAACTAAAATACTGCTAAGCATTATGGGAAAGACAACAAAATCCACTCCCTTAGTGGTTAAGGGGAGTGGCTGTGTTGTCTTTCCCATCATGTTTTGCAGTTTTTTAGTTTTTCAAACTGAACCATGAGTGAGAAGGACATGCGTGGTAAAGACCTGCCTCTTGTGTGCTGTTAAAGTTTGTGAGGTTCCTGTTGTACGTCTCAGAGAGTCTTCATTGGATTTCACACACCATGTTGAAATAAATAGTCTCAGTTCAAAAGCTTCATTATACGGATTCATATACCTGAACGGTATCGGATCGGAAAAGTATCTGTATCGGATCGGAAGTCAGAAATGTGGATCGGTGCATCCCTATTGACAAGTCAGTTATTTTTTGGAAAATACGTGTTATTTCAAGGAACACAAAATAAGAGTATTGTTCATAAGAGAATGAAGAAGTGAAAAGTGGATTATTCACTTATTTTAGGTATTGTTCATTAAGTAAATGGTAAATGTGCTGTACTTACATAGCAGCTTTATATCTTATCAAGACAATCAAAGTGTTTTACATTACAATCTGTATCCTAATTTATCCATTCATACAGCACTCTACTAGATCCATACAAAGAATAATCAGTGCTTTATCACATTCATACACTGATGGGACACACATAGGAGGCAATAAAGGGTTCACTGTCTTGCCCAGGGACACTTGGGCATGTGTCTGCTGGTGGAATTGAACCACCAACTTTTGCATTGGAGCACGACTGCTCTAACCACTCAGCCACAGCTATAACTTATGAAACTTCATAAAATAATAAAATCACAAAGATTCAAAATGAATCTGAGACTGGCAATGGAAATAAGTACTGAAAAAAATATCCAAGTTCCTGAAACAGATGTTTGAGTAATTTAGCCGACCAACATATATAATTTCCAGAAATTGAAATTGTGATTAGAATTCAGGAAAAAAATCTCTAATGTGATCTCCATCAGTTACTGACAAATACTCATTTTTTATGTTTATTTTCAATCAAATGACCACAACAAAGCTAAATAAAACAAGAAAATTAGACAAAAGCAGAATAGAAATAAATGCAGGGTTTTCAGATTATTTTTTCAAACATTCACATTATTATTATTTTTTCATTTGTTTCAAGTTTCTGACATTTTGGCCTCTTAGACACTGATGCTTCAACAGGAAAAACGAGGTTTCTAGTTGGTTTGAAAGCTCACGGGCAGCCATTAATCCTCACTATTTCACTTAAAAAAAGACACATATAATAAATTTTATAACAAATTATATTTAAAAAAAGTCTTCTTAAGATTTTAAACTGTTTGCTGCACATCATTCTGCACTGAAAGTGTTAAAGTACTAGGTGTACTTAAAAAAAATAAAACAGCTTTTGTTCTTCTCTGTCAGTTTGACAGCATGCATCTCCCTACTGGAAAGACGCCATCTGTATCTTTCAAAATGGCCATCTTTGTCTCTGTCTCTTCTTCTTGTGTTAACATGTTCTTGCATCTCAAGCCCGGTGCCATGGCAACCTTACTTTCTCCTACGTGGGAGCAACATGCATTTCCTGTCACGCCATTCAACCGTTTCCTTTTGTTCCCACATTTGGAGACGAATTGGTCAGAGAACACGACGTTCCAGCGTACCTTTCTTGTTACACTTTTATTTTATTCACGACTTTACAAATCTTTTCAGCAACATTTTTTTTCCCACCGCCAAATCTGCCTACTCTAATACATTTGCTTTTTTTGGAAAGCAGAGCAAAAGTGAAAAAAAAGGCAAGTTAGGAAAATCTGTTTGATATAAACCAGCTTTTTCTTATCTATAAAACAGCAAACAAATACCAGCGCTCACACATGGATTGATATTGATATGACACAATGTGAAATACATTCAGTCCACAGATAGCTCAATAGAAAAACTGCAGCATTTAGTAAAGAGCAGCTGGTACACAAGCTTCTTTTTTTAACAGCCCCTGGATAGAGGGAGCATACAGACGACATCATGGTCATGTTGTCATGAAGAAATCATTTACACTGCTTTGTTTACAGTTATTAACCTTCTATATTTGATGTATTACTCAATCCAGAATTTACAGTGTGACCTTCATCAATTATTCACCTAAACTAAGTAGAAATTGATTTTTAGACGCAATGACTGTGCTTGAGGTTTTAACCAGTTTTTTTTTTCTACAGTTTTAAAATTCTACATGGGTTTGTGCCTAATATACATACGATTATGTTTTATTTTTCATGATAAAATCAGAATACATCATTCCAAACCTAATATAGTAATAACTTGTTCACTTGGGCATACACTATATACATTTGGAAACTGTACAACGTATTTAATTCATAGTCTATACACTTCATTTTGACTATTGCAAAATCCATCTGCAAACGTTTGCCTCTGAGATATTGTTTCTAATTAAATAAGCCTCAAAAGCAGAATTTCTTTTCCCACTTGAAGGTAACAGAGATGCTCACTACCAAATCACAAGAAGTACTGGTGCAAAAGTCCTTTTCAAAGATACATGTTATGCACACAAAGCAAATCCACGTGACATAAATTAAGATGTGAAAGACCTCGGTTTTTTTTTTTTAAGAAAAAACAAAACAACTATAGTAAGCTAAAAAAAATGGACACAGCATGTTGTTCACACATTTGGATTATTGGAATATTGTGGGGATGGGGGGACTAGTTTTCCATCTAAACAATTGAGAAAAATAAAAGCACTTAAGGCAACTGATTTGTTATTTTGTCTTCAGGCCTTGATGTATTATTATTATTATTTTTTTTAGGATTCAGCAAATAAAATGTGCAAATAACGGATCAATTTTTTTCTCAACAACTCATTTTCTCCCACACCTCAAACTCATATATGAAGCTTTTTTCTTTTTTCTTTTTTTTTTTACATACAAAGTCATGAACACCAAACTGAAAAAAAAAGAAAAGAAAAGGAAACCATGTCCCCACACTTTGGTGACCAGGTTAAATTGTCACCAAACAATTTGCTGCACTTTATTTTGAAAGGTCAACAGTCAAATAAATGCTCCAAATATCACATCCATGCTTTCAGTGTCCATTCACTGCTGCTCACTGAAAGCAGTTTACACACCCACAGTTTAGGCTCTCTATCCCAACTTGTCTTCTTTCCTTTCTTTCTTTGCTCCGTGTCTTCTCTTCTGACCACATCCTTCCCAGTCTTGTCAGCCTTGGCCTTCTCACGCCTGCTGGTCTTTGTCTGGTGACTCCTCTAGTTTGATGACCGTGAACTCCTCTGTGTTGCCATTCTCCTGGATGTTCTCCTTGTTCATGAGGGTCACCATTTCCTGCTCTCTGTCCTGGCTGTGGGAGCTGGAAGCTGCGGCGGCCGTCCCGTTGCCCTCGCCGCCATCTTTGGATGTGATCATCAGGGTTTGCTTCCTGCCGCACCAGCTAGAAAAGCACATTCAGTAACTATTTTATTCACCGTCTTTTAATCGGCAGCAAAATCGTGAAAAGTTCAAAACAATAAAGGCCAAAAACATGCTGCATGAAAGCATTAAGCGTTTTTCAACTCATACCTTTTTCTTTTGGCAATGACTAAACAAACAATAAAAATGGCTGCCACTGCCAAAATCACAATAGTGACAACGAGCCAGTCTGGAGAGACAAACAACAACAATTCAAAATGAGAAGAAAAAGGTTACATTCCCAGAGTTTTCCTAAATCAGGCCTTGTTTGGCTGCAGTCAGTGTACTTCAGGATGTTTGAGGTTTACTTGCTCACCTGATGAACTGTGGTTGTCCCGTTTTTCATTCTCAGATTCAGAAGGAACCAGGGCCCTTCCTTTCCCAGCTATTAGATTTGGAGCTGCACATAAATAAAATCAAAGGGATAATTTGATCCATCTTAAAAACAAACATGGTAAACTCGTAACCTTTAAACATTCATGACACATGACGTTGTAACAAATTGGCTTAGATCACATTAAAATGTTTGTGTTGTTGCATTAGTTGTGAAAAACACAAGCTACAAAGCAATTTTTTTTAAATCTCATGTGTTTAGTCTGGTTTGAGCTGTTTTATTTAAATTTTTAAACTTGAATTCAAAATGTGTTTTAGCTGACACAAGAGGGCGTCCTCATGTTCTTAAAGTTACTTCAGACTCCTGAAACTTGTTGCATCAGATTTATGATGGGCTGCTCTTGTTAAAGTATCTCTCCGTGCAAGAAGGACACAACATTACTCAATTATTGTGATTATTAATGAAAATATTATAAATTATAGACATCGGACCAAAAGACAAGTTAACTGCAATTACGTGCAGTCAAATAGGAGTTGTTAAGCAGAAATATAGTACACGTACTGACAGATCATTTTTAACATTAATACAGTACTGAACTTTTAACTGACAGATCATTTTTAACACTAATACTGAATACTGCAGTGACTTGTAGTTATAATTTGTAGGATAAATATAAATTAATATTAATTAATATTAATATTAATTAATATTAATTAATTAATATAAATTTAACCTACCTATATCACTTCAATTTTATTTCAAATACACACTAAACTAGAAAACTACTGGGTAAAGTTGGGTTGGTTTGATCATAGACTTCACCATTTTAGGCCCAAACTTGAAAAATTGAACGTGACTGGATCTGCTTTAAAACTGGGCCATTTTTAAGGAAGCAACAGCAACTTGTACTGTGGTGCTTGAACGTTTGTTAACCCTTTATAATGTTCCATATTTCTGCATAAATATGATCTAAAACATCACCAGATTTCACATAAGTCCTAAAAGTAGATAAAGAGAACCCAGTTAAACAAATGAGACAAAAATAGTATAATTAGTCATTTATTTACTGAAGAAAATCCAATATTACATATTTGTCAGTGAAAAACGTGTGTGAACCTCTAGGATTAGCAGTTAGTTTGAAGGTGAAATTAGAGTCAGGTGTTTTCAATCAATGGGATGAGGATCAGCTATGAGTGAACACACTGTTTGATTTGATCTATCAAAGTCTGCTCCTGTTTCACTCCTGTTTGGTGTCAGTCAGACCACCATTGCACGATTACAACTGGTCCAGAACACAGCAGCCCGATTTTAACCAGTACAGGCAAAAGAGAGCACATTACACCAGTCTTGGCCTCCCTGCACTGGCTACCGGTTCATCTTCGAATCCAGTTCAAAATTCTCCTGTATGTCTACAAATTGCTGAACAGTCTCGCCCCTGCCTAACACTCTGATTTGATACAGCCATATGTCCCTCCACGTGCTTTGAGGTCAGAGGACCAGGTACTTTTAACAGTTCCAGGGTCTCGTCTTAAGCGCAGAGGTGACAAGGCCTTCTTTGTAGCAGGCCCAAGACTCTGGAACAATTTACCTCTGCTCGTCAGACAGGCCCCCTCCCTCTCGGTTTTCAAATCCTGTTTAAAGACCCATTACTATTCTGTTGCTTTCAACACCAGCTGATCTGTGTTTGGTTGTTTTATTTATTATCTGCAATGTTTTTATGTCTATTTTTTGTACTTCATTGTGTGTGATGCCTGTTGTTTGTTTGTTTGTTTGTACAGCACTTTGGTTTTCCTTGTCGCTGTTTTAAGTGCTCTATAAATAAAATGGTATGGTATGGCGGTGCGCCACGGCTCTTCTGAAT
Organism: Garcialebias charrua; assembly: GCA_038048925.1. Classification (NCBI taxonomy): domain Eukaryota; kingdom Metazoa; phylum Chordata; class Actinopteri; order Cyprinodontiformes; family Rivulidae; genus Garcialebias; species Garcialebias charrua. The sequence goes on along the minus strand of JBBPBX010001787.1, from coordinate 26,239 downwards.
AAGTGAAACTATAATGTAACACAGTACACTAAAATTAAAGATATTTGACCATCCGACACTTGCGGGGGGTGGGGGGTGGGGGGGTAGCCACAGCGCGACTGAGAGCAGATCTCCGAACGCGTGAAGTTCCTCCTTTTACTTCTTGAGTTTGAATGAATGGACACTTCCTGCTGTCAGAAGGCAGGAAACGTGGCCTTATATGGTGTTTTGAGGGGTGGGAATTATGTAAATAACCCCTCGGCGTGCACGCGCAGCTGTTTAGAACAGGTGGGATTCATCATATTTACGCAACCCATTTACACACGTTTCCTCAGGATAGAAGACTTTGTTGAATCTGACGTGGCATGTTCGTACGAACGCTTCGTACGAACAAAAGTAGGAGAAATTTAGGATAAAAATACGAACATTTTCGTGAATGAGGGCCAATGTCCTTTTTTGTCATCTGTGTATGTTTCCCATACACAGACGAAATTCATCTCTGCATTTAACCCAACCACCACCAGGTGGTGCAGTGAGCAGCCATAGAAAGCACCCGGGAAATTGGAGAATTAGGTGTGCACTCAGTAGTATGACTATAGGCAGTAATGTAATACAAACATTAGTGCAAATATGAGAAGTAGTGCAAACTGAATGAGCACATGACCGAGAGTTTAGTGAATAACCCGTTTGATGACACAGAGTCCAGTGTTAAAAACTTTGTGTTGAGTGGTAATGTGTGAGAAAGTTTTTTGTGTTAAGGCAGTTCAAATGGGAGGGGAGGCAGAGCAGGCAGAGTGTTTAGCATTCTGACTGCCTGATGAACAGAGCTGTCTCTCAGTCTACTGGTACGAGCCTGGAGACTCCTCAGTCTCCTCCCTGATGGCAGCAGTCTAAAGCGGCTGTGTAGTGGGTGTGTGGGATCACCTGCCATGCAGTGGGCTTTCCGAGTGAGGCGTTTGCTGTGTAAGTCCTGCAGTGAGGGCAAGGAGGTGCCGACGATCTTCTCAGCTGCTCTCACGATGCGCTGGAGGCTTTTGCGGCATGATGCAATACATGCACCAAACCACACCGTGATGCAGGAGAGGTGGACCAACAAAGATTCCTCCAAGAGCAAAAAGTGTACCGGTAATAGTCGTCGAGGTCCCAACGACCCCAGGGTATCTTCTAATGTTAATGTTCATGAGTTCACAATCTGAACAACACTAAACAACAATGGTGTGTAAATGGTAAATGGAGCTTATTTATATTGCCCTTTCCAGCCCCCTATGAGGGGCCCCAAAGCGCTTTACAATACCAACCATCCACCCATTCATACACACATTCATACACCGGTAGTGGCAGACTGCCGTGCAAGGCGCCATCCAGTCCTACCGGGAGCAACTTGGGGTTAAGTGTCTTGCCCAAGGACACAACGACACATGGTGTGGGGAACCGGGATTCAAACCTCCAACCTTCCGATCGGGGGACGACTGCCATTACCACTACGCCACGGCCGCCCCGCTTTTGTATGGTAGGGCTGCAAGGTGGAAGCCACTGCTCTCCAAAAAGAACATTGCAACTCATCTGCAATTTGTTAAAGAACATGTGGATAAGCCATAAGGCTGTTTGAAGAATGTTTTGGGGATAGATGAGACCAAAAAAGAACTTTTTGGTTTAAATAAAACATGTTATGCTTGGAGAAAAGGAAAACTCTGCATTCCTGTATAAGAACTGTAACCCATCTGTGAAACATGGTGCTGGTAGTATCATGGTTTGGGCCTGTTTTGTTGCATCTGGGCCAGGACAGCTTGCCATCATTGATGGAACAACAAATTCTGAGTTATATCAGAGAATTCTAAAGGAAAACGACATGACATCTGTCCATGAACTGAATCTTAATTAAAGGTGACCCTAAGCACACAAGTGTTTCTACCAAAGAATGGTTCAAGAAGAATAAAGTTCATGTTTTGGAATAACCAAGTCAAAGTCCAGACCTTAATCCAATCCAAATTTTGTGGAAGGACCTGAAGCAGCATGTGAGGAAATTCATCAACATCCCAGAGTTGAAGCTGTTCTGCACAGAGGAATGGGCTAAAATTCCTACAAGCCGGTGAGCGGAACTGATCAACAGTTACTGGAAACATTTAGCTGCAGTTATTGCTGAATGGGGGTGGGGTGTGTGTGTGTGTGTGTGATCACACCAGGTACTGAAAGCAAAGGTTCACATACTTTTGCCACTCACAAATATGTGATATTGGATAATTTCGCTCAATAAATAACGGTTTAATATTTTTGTCTCATTTGTTTTATTGGTTTCTCTATTCTCTTTATCTACTTTTATTATGAAAATCTGATGACGAGGTCTAATTCAACAAAATAATTAATTTTGGAATAGAAAACTCAACTTGTTTTGCTAGGTCCATAAAGTTATATAGCTGAGTCTCATAAGTCAAACCTGTTGAGTTAAAACTACTTTGGCTTAGAATGAGAAAAAGCGTTCAATACAAAAACAACTGGACTTTATTTGTAACAGAAAACGTTTTGCCCTCTATCCAAAGGGCCTCTATCCTCTATCACACAGCCTGCTCTTTGAATTGAGAAAGGCCTTTGGATAGAGGGCGAAATGTTTTCTGTTACAAATAAAGTCCTGTTGTTTTTGTATTGAACGCTTTTTCAAATTTTATCATGTCCTCGATGACTGAGAATCTTCACCAGCACACCTTGGCTTAGTTTGGTCTTAAATTTGACCCTGTGCTGGCCTAATTTGGTTGTATTTAATTAAACAGTTTTTATTTTGTATTTTCTTTGGCATTTCTAACCAGAAGCTCAGTTTTCTCCTTGTGTTACTCACTTTTCGTAGGCATTTGTGTTTTATTCGGCCCGTCAACAGACTTTGGAGAATTATTTTCGTCTTGCTCTGATGTAGGTATCCCAGATCCAGAGTCGGGTTCCACATGAGTGACGATGGAATCCCCACTGCTGTTGTTCCCTCCAGAGATGTTTCCATCATCAGAAGTTTCAACTTCTGACCCATCTGCACTTAGCATCGTAGTTGAAGTTACAACGGGAGCTGATGTGGTGTCATCTATAATTTCCACCAGACTGCCTGCCTCAGTGGCTGCTGTAGAATGAGCAGCCTCAACGCTGGGATCTTCATCAGGTTGTGAGGTTGTAGTTGTGTATGTCTTTGCCTCCTCTTCTGTTACATTTAGAGACTCTGCTGTCAGGGGGAAAAACACACATCTATGATCTCAGTGACTTTTGATTTGTTTTGTGAGAGCTATTTTCTAAATGAAAGTGATCATATCTACCTTAAATCTATCTTAAAATTATGTTTGAGCTCATTACACTCTTGTTGCTTGCTGCTATCGAGCTGTTCATACTTTACACACTACATGTATTTCTGGAAGTCTTGTGCTTTGACAACTACCTTGTTTATCAGGGTAAACAGTCAAAAATGCAAAACAAACAAAGAAGAAATGATAAAGTTACTTCAGCACAAATAAACTAAATGTGTTACATTTTGCTTTAGACCGTTTAAATCTGAAAGTTATGCACCATAACTCATGTTCCCTGAAGGAAGGGAACAAGGTGCAACATATGACTATGGGAATTACGCCTCCACGTGGTTCACCTGAAGTAATACAATCACGCCTTTTAAGGCAAGTGGGCGTCAGCGTCACCAGGGACCCGCCCCCCGTGTATAAGAGGCGCTGACTACCCACGTACGTCCTCTATACGCACTTCACCAAGCTTGGTCATTGAAAGGGCAAACATGTGTTGCCCCTTGTTTCCTTCCTTCAGGGAACATGAGTTATGGTGCATAACCTTCAGTTCCCTTATCAGTCAGGTTCACTGCAGTGCAACATATGACTATGGGAACATAATTCAATCATGCCCTGTAAATGCATGTTTATGAGAATACCCTGATGCATCCTCAATAATCCAGGTAGAAAAATCCAAAAAAGCTAAGTCTGGTCCTCTGGACATTCAGAGGACATTCTGGTCCTCTGGACATTCAAAAAACAAAACAAGTTGCTTTGTTTTGTTTTTTGAATGTCCGGTTGCTTTGTTTTGTTTTGTTTTTTTGAGTGTCCAGAGGACCAGACTTAGCTTTTTTGGATGTTTATGAGAACTTTTTGCCTTAGACTACGGGCATCAGCCGTTCATTCCTCTGTGGTAGAGAGACAGCTTGAGTTACGTCACGTGCTGTGACATCTAGGCTGTAGTGTTTCACAAACGTGTTAGATGATGACCAGTTAGCAGCTACACATATATCTGCTACTGGAACACCTCTGAATAAGGCCCAGGAAGTGGCTAGGCCTCTGGTTGAGTGAGCATGTACCCCATTGGGCACCTGCTGACCTTTGCTGCTGTATGCCCTTTTTATGGCCTCAGTCACCCAGTGTGAGAGGCGCTGTTTAGACAGGGCCCTGCCTGCGGCAGGATTAGCAAAGCATATGAACAATTGGTTTGTTTTTCGCCAACTGTCAGTCCTCTCCATGTACACGCTCAGGGCCCTAACAGGGCAGAGCACATTCAAACGCCTCTGTTCTGCAGTCAGAACTGGGGGAGGAGGAAAAGTTGACAGTTCGAAGTCCAGACTTCTGGAATTTAGAGTCGGGACTTTTGGCACATACGTGGGGTTTGGACGTAGGGTGACCTTTGACCCATCTGGAAAAAATCTAGTACACATTGGGTGTACCGATAAAGCGTGAAGGTCCCCCACGCGTTTTGCTAAGCACATAGCTAAGAGCAATGCAGTCTTATAAGATAACAAATATATCTTAATGCTGCTAAGAGGCTCAAATGGAAGCTCACACAAGGTATCCAGGACTAAATGCAGGTCCCACTGAGGGGCCAATGTCCTGCTTGGAGGCCTCTTTCTCAGCATGCCCCTCATGAACCGTATCACGAGAGGGTGGGCACCAGGTGATTACCTCCCCAGCCTT